>NW_019060890.1:305274-349797 GCF_000696155.1 Zootermopsis nevadensis
ATATGAGCACGTATTTACATCTTAACCAGTAATGAAGTTTCCACACCAAATACTTTATTTCACAAAACAAGAGAACTAGACTATTCACATGCCTATAGACATAACGGAAAAATAAAATATAATATTCTTAAAATCTTGAATTATTCACATCCTACACCATTAATCTGTAAATATAACAGAAATAACATATATGTATCAGATAGTTAATAAAATATCATACAATGAACTATTACCCTTACAACTATGAGATTATACAGTAAATGAGGTAAAACCATGAAATGGGGTGTAAGAAAATACTAATAAATTTAAAACTGCTGTAACTGATATTCTCTACAAGACAAAAGCAACAGCACAACTTTTTGAGAGCTTTATAAAAATAATAATATTTAAATGAAAGCACTGTAAAAACGTTTTACTCCATGGTCCTGTTATTGAGCAGCTGTCTTAAAATGTTAAATGGCAGAATACACTTTCTCAAGAAATTAATCATCTGGTGCTAATACCATATTCCTTAGCAATATTTTCAGCAATAACCAACTTTTGGACATCATTGACACCTGCATAAATCTCTGTGATGCGGGCATCACGGTAATGCCTTTCAGCTGGCATGTCAGTCACATAACCCATACCACCAAGAATCTGTACACAGTTATGTGAAACAAAAGTAGCTGCTTCTGATGCTGCCAGTTTTGCCATTGATGAATACTGAAATAAAAATTGTAATACACTACACAAAATTTAAGTACAGAAAATAAATAATATTCAGCAGATAGCCACATAAACACCATGCAATTACAAAATTTGGTTTGGCACATCTATAATTTTTTTGGGATAATAAAACAGCATAACTGTTCTATATAATAATTTAGAAATATCTTATGTGTCCATGGAACAATCTAAACATGACTAAGTAATCAATATGATAAATAAAAAATACAATAAAGCCTTTCACTCCTCTTGGATCACCAGAATTCAACTTGACACTCAGCTGAGGTTAAAGTTTATTCTGACACCAGATTCATACAAGCTCTGCCAGCCTCATATCTAATGGTACCAAGGCTATCTCCCAGGGGATAAAGAAACCAAGGTGCGAAGCTGACCACTCATTTAAATCTAGTGCTGAAGTTAAGAATGTGCAGAGCTTAGACATAGGCAAATTTAATCAGAAGAGTCTTTAATGCCATAAATTACAAGAAACAATAGTAGCATTGTTACATACTTTGGTGCTTCTTTCACCAGTGTCACGTATAACAGCAGCTCTCCAAGTTAGAAGTCTAGCAGCTTCCAAGCGTATAGCCATATCAGCCAGTCTTTGCTATGTGAAATAAATAAATTATGTAACATTAATTTAATTAATAACAATTTCATTATTTAAATTTGTGAACTGTCAAACCTAGACGACTCAGAGGCTAGCTCAACCAGGGGGCCCAACAAATAGGTTTGCTCTCCTTTTTCCCCTTGTTTACCTGAAGATGAAAGCAAAATCCACCTTCTAAAAATCTGTAATTTTAGAATTTAGACAATGGATAAAGTCCAAAAGAACAATTCTGCATAACATACAATATTCTTTTTACATAAATTTTGGCATTAATTGATTATGTACGAATTCAATCACTTTGCTTCCCTAAATTTAGCTGATTAGTAAGGACTCTCATCTGCAAATCTCTTCTCCATGATAGCTAACAGCTTTATCAATTGCACTCCAGCAAAGACTGTTTTATTATATTTGTATGCAAAGAGTCTTTGTGCAAATCCAATGGATGACACCAGTAGATCAAATTTATATTGAACTTCCTCAAATTCTTGCAAGAACAGTCCATTAAAAATCTATTCTAATAACAATATCAATTTTTCTTACTTCCATATTATAACGTTTGTTCTATTTCCATTTTATAGTTCTATTTTCATTTTGTATTGCTTAGCAAGAGACGAGAAACTCCTTGGATCTGTATAGATAAAATTTTATAAAGACAGTTATTTTCAGAAATTACTGATACTGTGCATCACCCTTGCTGTTTCCATTATCTTCCAAATTTTGTAAATTTTATTAAACTGTAAATATCCATCCTTTACATCAATTATATTCTTCCTCATCAAAACTACATGAAGAGCACTTTCCACCAACTGATGATCTGTCCATTTTTTCAATTGCATAAGTATACATTAATGTATTCCACAACATAATCTGTTCCGTTACACACATTAAGTACTGTGTACCTATTAATTCAAATTTAACATTATATTCCATCATAACAAAAAACAATGCTTTACAGTTTTATAAAAATGAGGAGTCTTACAAAGAAATACTGAGGAATGCAGATAAAAATTTAAAGCACGAATCCCTACCCCACCATTCAGGCATGCTGCAAAGTAGTCCTGTTCTTATTTTTGAAATTGGAAAACTTTACAATGTGGTGCAAGATATTTCTTGAAAGTTAACATCTATTCAACTGAACACAAAATTCCCTTCATGGAACCCACAGATTAATTACAACTTTCACTACAGCCCACTAACTGATCTTATTCTGTGTGCGTTCAATCCAGTTTAGACTTTCATATACAAATCTTAAAACTTTGCATACCATGTAGTGTATTGAAAATATAAAAATAAGTATACAAACAAACTGTTAACACTATAAATGACACTAGTGCCAAGCGGATTTTGATCTCAAGAGGTCATCATCAGTGGCTAAAAGGGGGAATTAATTCAGATAATATGGATACTGGGAATGACCCGTTCTTCAAGTACCTGAGCAGTGAGGGAACCAAATTTTTCGTTGGCTTGATCTATAGACATTTTGATCGGCACGTCACAAGGCCTCTACCTGTACACAGGACAGCACAACACAGAAACACGCGGAAAAACATCCATGCCTTGAGTGGGATTCGAACCTACGGTCCCAGCGCCCAAGCAGCAGAAGGCCCACACCTCAGACTGCGCGGCCACTGCGGACCCCATTCATATAATATGATCAAAAGAAAATGGTTTTAAAAAAGATCATAAAGGTGAGTTCTTTACAAAATCATATTAAGTAACACAGTAACATCCAGTCAAGTGTTACTTAACTTCTGCGTCAAAATATTTAATATCATCCAGTAACTAACCTGGACACTCTGTAATTTGATAATGGGTCCTCCAAATGCAATCCGTTTAGATGCATAGTCAACAGCGCAATCCAATGCAGCCTGTGCAATACCAAGGGCTTGTGAAGAGATGCCAATACGTGCACCATCTATAACAATAAACGTCACGTGTACGTTAATGTGAGAAGATTTTAATATGCCAGGATACTGTGTGGGAATATTAGCACTTACCTATAACAATAACTATTTCTGTGACATGATAACAGCATCTCCATGAACCTAATTTCCGTGTATAGATGCTGCTTCCAAGCATTAAAATTTTGAAAACATTTCAAATTAATTACATGTATCCCCAATCAGAAACTGATATATCATGACTGTGTTACTGATTTTGATTTCTTGATTTTTTATCAATGCAACAGATTATTTCTCCACAGATGTACAGATGTCCATTTCATTTAAAAGCTTGAATTTGTATACAGAAACAAGGAGATAATACAAATTAATAATTACACAATTTAATGACCATTGTACTACATTTCAGTAACACAGAAAGTTATAAGACATGATCTCAATTTCATACTGTTACCCAATTTGTTACCTTTAACACACAAAAGTGTTTCATACTAAACCCACAATCAAACATCATGTCTAACTACAACAGCTCATCAGTTATGGCCATAAAACAGAAAAGTAAATAGTACATACAAACACAAAAAAAAAACAGCTTCATGTTATAATATAATGCATGTTGACCTTACATATTTCCATTACCTGAAAATAGTTTTTATTTACTATTAGCATGACTTGCCTAGCATTTTCATTGCAAGTTTGAAGCCACCTCCAACTTCTCCCAAAACATGTTCTTGTGGAACCCTAACATCCTCTAGGATCAGGTTGCAAGTAGAAGAAGCACGTATACCCATTTTATCTTCCTTCTTTCCTAATGAAAAACCTGAAGAGCAAAGCACAGTTTGGTCAGCTTCAATACACCCTTAAAATCACTAAGTTTTGTTAAATTCTATCAGACCAAAACACTAACCTGGGGTTGGAACAGGAATAATAAATGCTGTGATTCCTCTGTGTTTTTTGCTTTTATCAACAGTAGCAAACACAATAGCTGCCTTTGCCTCATAGCCACTTGTTACCCATGCCTTTGTACCATTTAACACCCATTCATCCCCATCAAGTTTTGCTGTTGTCAGCATAGCTCCTACATCACTGCCAGCACCTGTAACAAGTTTAAAAATTAAAATTAGAAAGTATGTACCATGAAGCAAAGTAGTACATTCATCTGGACAGGGATCATGCACACACACACACTGCCATGTTTGAAGCCCTTCACATACTTACCGGGTTCACTGATGCCAAAGCATCCAACATGGGTGCCATCTACAAAACCAACAAGAAACTTGTCCTTCTGCTCCTTAGTTCCAAGCTGATCCAATACATTTGCATATAATGTATTATGGACACTAACAATGGTTCCAGTACCTCCACAGCCCCTGCAAATTAAATGGGATATATGAAGAGAGAGAGAGAGAAAGATACAACAAACAAACATCAGATATAAATTATTCTGTAACTTTATTCTACACATCCCATTACTACAATTCTGGGATTTGTAAAATGTGTCATGCTTGTCTGTCTAATGCTGTGTTCTACTACAGTTTTGCTATGAGGCTTACTCAAATGGTAACAGACAAAAGTAATAGAATATGGATATAATATTTTCAGACTGTTTTAAAAAATTAAGGAAGTAAAAAAAAAACTAGTACACAACATAAATGAAAAAACCATATTTACTGATACCCATGTTGGTCTCTTTATTATCAAATCTTTCCTAAGTTCAGTGTGAAGATGAACGTTTCTTTTTTATATGATATTCCAGATAATTAGAAGGTTTGGTGGTGGTGGTGGGAGTACAATCTATAAATCATATTTTCATTACTAACCTGGAAGACAGTAAAGAACATAATGATCAATAATTATATAGCACAAGAAGTGATTACAGTGCACTGCAACACAAATGATAATATAACATACAAGACTTTGGCAGGGATAATAGGATTCTGACACTTGCCAACACATAAACTCCATTACTTTTATATAGCACAAACCAAATAACTCCAGGCACTAAATGCACATATGTAAATTCTCCCTCTGCCTTAATGGCCATATTAATTATTTCTTGATCTCATAACCTCCCTTTTGCAAGATATTTGCAATCATTCAGTTTTAATAATCAGCAATAGTGAATGTGGGAGGGATGGCCATCTTGCACAAGCCACCCTCTGGAATTCCATGCAAATATGCTATTTAAATTGTTTCATATAACTGAGAACCACTGTACTTAAATACAAACAAGGCTTGCAGAAATGCACAGAAGTCTCACATCAGGTGCATCCCATATTCATACATTGGCTGCAATGTGAAAAACAGGTTTTGACTGAAAAATATCAATTTTATAAAATATTCACTGAATTATATACTAGTACAAAAAATGTGTCCATCCTAAAAAAGCAGTCCATATTCCAATTTGGCCCCAAATTACAAGCACTCACTTTATTTATAAGATCTGATGTTCTCGGGGTAGTGAAGATGTCAGTGTTGCTTTCCTGGTTTGTAACACTACGTAGACTTACAGGTAGGTATTAATGCTCTTCTGATACACCAGTATCCACACAATTCCACACTGTGTTATAACTCAGAAGATAAATTCTGACAATTACTTTACTTAACTAAAGAATCAATATCAAATTCCATAGGAGAACCCAGCAAAGTAAAATTATTACTTGTTCAGTGATAAACAGACAGATGTGCCAACACGAACTCAACATTGTTCCAAAACAAACAACTAGATCTCGTAGAGTTCTTGTTAAACTTTTCTGGGGCTGCAGGAATAAGAAAGTTAACCCTTCATTTTCCCCAGACTGTATTTATGGGTTTCATATCATTCTCAGAACAAACAGTAATAACCAAGTGTTCTCTGTACTGAAGAAGTGTTGTTTCCCTTGAGGATGGAACTGAATTATTACATATTACTTAGATGAACATTAGTTTCAAAAGGTTATTATAGTAATAATAAGCAGCCAGCATTAGAATATGTAAATATAACTATGGTATTTCAAGGATGAATTTTATACATTGGATACATTGGTAAAAAAAAGTCTACAGTTTGTCTGTGATAGATAATGCAAATTCTTCCAAAGAAAATTACATGCTTGAAGTTCACAAGTATGGTCTGATATCTTTTAAAAATATAAATTGTATACTTGTTCAGAAGCAGTCTGATGGTTTAATGTTGCTCAACTGATTGGCTGTAAACTCAGTCTTTCCTGACCTTGAGTATTAATCTAGAAACCTTCACTGGAATAGATATGTTACACATTACATAATGCTTAATGTTTGCCAAAATACATTACATTTGTACTACCTAAGGAACCAAGATCATAGGCAAACTAAACTCAGTGCACTGAGTAGTCCTACAAACTCTGTTTCAATTTAACCATTCACACAGGAATTTTCATTTAGTTCTTCCTGATTTAACATCTGATAAATTTCAGTCTAAAATTTTCTTGTCTTCATAAGAACCTTAAAAATGGGACTTAATGCACAACAGTGTAGCCACTTCAATATTACCAATATCAGAGCATTATATTGTTAAATATAAGAAATCTACATCCTAATCATTTCAAACATATAAAGATAAAATACATTTTCATAGGGAACATATGCCTCTTCAGTTTCAGGACTGAGAAGTCAGAGCAGCAAAATCTGACTAATGCGAATACAATTCCTTCTGGACACAAACAACCTTATTATCACCACATTTACAATGTAACAGGACTGAACTATATTCTGAAAATCTAGGTGTTCCATAACAGGATCCCAGAGGTTCAGAGGATAAATTTCTTTAATGGAAGATCTTCTATTACAATCATAAATTTGAAAACAGAATACCACAATACAAGATGCTGCACCTACCATGGAAATCTAGCTTCCCAGGGTATCTCCAAACATTCAAAGTAACTGTGATTAGAAAAAAATATACTCTCCTCAATAATCCCTGGTATAATTCAGAAAACTCTTGAATTTTCATTTTACATGAATGTATGTTTTTGCATGTCAAAAATACCCCATGTTCTACTTTTTTGTATATTTGTGGCCCTTAATTCTAGTTGGGGTGTGAATTTTTCAGCCAAAATTCTTAGCTTAAATGAACAGTTTGCAAAACAAGACAAAATATCAGAATTTGTAAAGAAGTATTTACTGATGTTTTATCACATAATGGATTCTGTTGCATTTGTTTCATCAAACCTGATCACACATGCCAAAAATTATTATACTGCTTCTCCATTTCTACCTCACTTACCTATACCTGGTTGCCTGGGGGTTTATCAATGTAAAATAGACTGTAATAAAAATTACTCTTGCTAACACATTGACTTACAAACTCAAATCCTTTAAAATGTCTATTACCAAATAGTATAGAAACAAAAAGTATAAATAAAACAAAAAGTATAAATAAAACAAACGTAATTCACCAGCTAACCTGGCTATTTCCTCAACAGCAACAGACAATGCTAATGAATCAAGAGCAGGACCACCATACTCTTCGGACACATTTATTCCCATCAGACCAAGCTGTCCCAGTTTCTTGATCTGAAAAAAGAATATTATTTTGGTTTGCAGGTACCACAAATCAATTAATGTGCAACAAAGTTACACACATGCACAATGTGTGTACCAAAAGCAGATATACCCATACTCACATATGGGCACATGCACATGTGTGTGCAAACACACACAATTTAACAGTGCCTGCTCATTTTGTTGTTTTTCCTAGCACCTAAACTAATTCAGAACATGAAATAAAATCAAAGTTAGCAATGAAACTTAACACACAGAGCACAAACAAACAAACAAATACAGAATATTTGGTAAGCCAGTAATCAACCAGTTCATTCAGTGCTGGATAATAAACAAGTCTGGTAGCAACATTATATCGTTTGCTGGGCTGTATATTGAAATGGTAAGCTGGTGATGAACTGCAAATAAACATATAATTCCATTTTCATCCCACTACTAATCATTAATGCATCTACTAGTTACATCTCTTGAGTAATACAACATACTATCAGCATTTCTAAATAACTTGGCATGATTCAAAAGGCAAAAGTTAATTTAATAAAACAACTTCTGTCAGAGTTAGAGTTACTATATATTAGACACCAGTATAAAAAATCTAACAAACCAATAAAAATAAAGGAACATTAAAATAATCAAAAGTAACCTAAAAGTGGCAACAGAAACTGTAAAAATTTCACTCCAAATAAATTATTTCTGTAAATTGAAAAATAAATTAATATTGTCAGAAATTCATTGATTATCGGTTTACTTAATGATATATATAAGGTGTGTAAGTTTACAGCAAGGGTTCTAGATGTGCAGGCTATATGTGGCCTGCTGATTTCTTTTGTGTGGCCTGCATACAGTTTTGTGTATCTGATGTAAAAAAATAGTTACTGATTAAGTTAAACATTTAATATTACTTGAAAAATTAAAGAACAAATAAGAAAATTAAAGAAACTTACTGCATAACATTTAAACCTGTTTGCAGTGGTAAGATATAAACATTTCTAACAAACTTCTATGACTTATCAATAAACTGTCATCAATTATAATCCAGTGGCTCGTGAGCTGATAAGAGTGAGTAAATTTCTAAACAAATTTTAAAGGTACGAAATATAAAATGTATCAGTAAAAGCGCTCCATATGGCATGTTGATAAAGGGAACACCTAGTATGCCAGAATAAGAACACCATATTTGAGAACTTGTGTTTGGTCACTCTACACCTTACTTTCTATTTGTTATTATAAAATGTTAGTGTTAAAGAAGACAGTAGGATTTTAAAGCAGTAACTGCAAGAAACTTTCAAAATCAGTGGAATGTGTCTTTTACAAACAAACTCATGGAATGCCTACCTGTTCTTCTGGAAATAAATGCTCACGGTCTAACTTGGCAGCAATCGGCTTCAGTTCCCCCTCTGCAAAGTCTCTACAAGTTTTCTGCAACATCTTATGTGTTTCTGGCAGAGACACCAAGGAAAACGTTCTGTAGTGCACCTGCTGACACACACCTGAAAAGAAATCATCTTATGTAAGAAAAAAGAAAGAAAGAAGTCTGCCAAATGCCTTATTTTTTAACTCTACTGCACTTATTACCATCACTTGTCTCCTAACATAAACACATTCAACCACCTATTAAAAGCGTCAATATACCCAATCGAATGCGACGTATTATTCCCAATGCAGCCATCTCAAATTGAAATACAGAAAACAGGGTCACTCGCCAATTCTCAGTGCTCTCTGGGGCTCCAGGATGCTTAATGGGAGCTTAAAGAGTCTTGTCAACAGAAAAGGGCCAAAGATCGGCCATGTAATCAAAATAATTTACGTCATTCTCCATCTCAAGGTCTCACAGACTATCACAATACATTAAATTGTCCGCTTCGCTCCCGCCTCAAACCGTGTACAACATCCCGCTCCATTCCCCTAGCCAAAACACTATAAACATATGTACGACACGAACTGCCAACATCGACGACAAACCGTCAGGAAGAATAACAGATTGCGGTCTTCAGTTTCTGACGGGATGTTCAGTGATATAAGTGGGCTACCACGTTTCGTGGGGAAGCTCATGTAATATCATTCAGCTCCAAAAAGAAAAAACCCCAATGTTTAGACAGACAGAAGTCACTAGCCAAAAATAGTATGTTAGCAAGCCTGTAGTTAAACTGTGTAGTGAAGACGAAAACGTTTTGTATTTGCATGCAAATGCTGGTAGCTATAAAGCTGTAGGAAATATCAATGCCGCAGCACGTAGAAAGTTAATTTATTTAAGAACAATGTTAATCATACAGAAGGCACTGAACCGTAGCTTTTCAATATCAAGTACGTTATATTATAGTTAAGTGCATTTACAATTGGTAAATAGATTTTATAGGTTATAAGAGATCAAGGAACAGTATATTTAAAACTGCATTATAAATTGTGGCCTGTTAACACCGGGGCTGAAAATTTTAGTGCATGCACAGCCAAATCAAGATTCCTGACCGCGAGTAAAATATTCTGATTTTGTTACATGCACATGGATAGCTGGCTCCAAAAGACCATAGATATTACAAAGAATTCTACGAACGTATATGACCAAAGAGCGAAATTGGTCTGTTGCATACTCGTTTGTGTATAGACGAAAACATACCAAACACAAATAGATTGGTTTAAAATTAATTTGGTTGTATTGATGATAATTCTTGATTAACAAACGTGAGTCCTTGTGACGTTGATAGTCACTCAGCTGGCCAAATTCCATAATCATCAACAATTGAAATCCACCTTTTATGAGCCTTCAACTTCTCCTGTGCTGGTAATGGCATTTCCTCCCCCACCCAAGTTTCAGTGGTTGTACTTTTTGACTAATTTCTTCTGGAATTAGGAAAACATTCAGTTTTACTTTATTATTTATCTTTCTGCAAATTGTGAGTGAATGGAAAGTCCATTAGTATAACCGGTTTGCTTTTTTATTGTTTACAGGGTTTATATGCCTTGGTATTTGCCATGGTCACAAATATATGCATTCATCCTCTACAGAATTTAAAATAAATTATGACCTGCTGCCCTGTTCAAAGGATTATGGTTCATTTCAGTTTACTAATGGCATTCAACATAAAACTGAACCAGTAAAACTGTATTCCACCAGCCAGAGAATGTCTACAGTACAGCTGGCACACTGGCATCAGTTGGATTTATCAGATATACTTAACAAATATAAAGCAAGAATTGAGCTGCCTGTTGCTTCCACTGTAAATAGTTTCAAACTGCCACCTGTTAGAGACATTATTATAACACATTATGATCCAAAACATATTATTGAAGCTCCTACAAAGGGTGGGTTGGTTGAGAAACAAGCAGCAAGATTAATTGTAATAAGACGTCGCAAAATGAAGAAGCACAAGTTGAAAAAGCTAAGAAAAAAAATGAAATTCGAATGGGCAAAAGTTCGTCAACGCCGGGAGTTAAGGAAGGAAAAAGCGTTCCAAGCACAACTGATTGCTCAGATCAAAGAAGCTGAGAAATTTGATGCTGAGAAATATGTTGCAGAAAGACTGCATGAGGCTCATAAGGTTCCACTTCCAAGAACGTGGAGAGGAAAACGGCTTCCATTCTTCATTATCAAGGAAAAATTAGGAATTAAATAGCTCAGATAATCCTGTAAAGTGTTTTCAGTGTATATACAATTTTGCGTAAGATTAAATTTGTATAAGAAACTGATTTGTTACTGTCTCTGGTTTTTCCTTTCATTAATTGCATTTTCAGAAAGTTTGTGTGTATAAGATAGATGCCTTATGCATCATTGCTGAAAATTAATCAGCAGTTGTCTGACATTCATAGTTAGTTGTGTGTTGATAAAAGTATATACAGCATTTATTCTAGTGATGTTTCATTTTCACAGTTTACATGAACCTGTAAATTTCTCGTCTTTTCTGTCTGCCCATTCTACCAGCTCTTGATGAAATATTAATTCTCCAGTCTGAATTTTCTGTAAAAATGAAATTACTTTCTTTGTATAATTTCCATAACATCTAGTAATCTCAAGCAACTTGAACAAAAGTGGCAGAAGAGATTTCTTTACTAATGACATTCTCAGCACACACAGCCAATGTTTCTGAATGAAATGACTCTCATGTACAAAGCATGGAAAGAGTCTTATTAATGTCATGGCCCAGATTAAATTTGTTCTTTATAAATGTACATCTGCTATGCAGCAAATTTTGTGTGTTATAATTAAAATAAAATCATGTACACATTAAGCATGTAGTTGATGTAATAAAGTAATATTAAATAATTAAAATGTAATAGTCTGCATTATCATATAATGTTAATACTTTAAAATATGGTGAATTCCTATGCATATATCATTTAGGTATGAAGCAATAATGGTTTTTTATGGCAGTCTTAAGTTTCTGAACTCCATTACAACTTAGTTGTGTCATTTGTACTGGCAGATCCTAATGGAATATAATAGAACTTATTTAGATAAAATATTCCTGAGTTATCGCCTGTGTTATTTAATTGAAAATCATCCATTTCAGGTACTAGGTCCATTCCCTCATCAAATCCTGATAATGGGAACACAGCTGGTCCCTGAAAAGTTCATTTTTAATGAATTTACATGGCTGATAACCTGGGAAGATTTGATTAATGTTATGCAATCAATTTAAGTTGATGCATGACCTGATAGGCATTCAACATAAATAAACACTTCCATTATTTTTATTTTATGCTTTCTTGGGGGTTTATATCATATCCATACAGTAAGTAAAAAACAAGGTTATGAAATAATTTAATATCTAACTCATAACAATGACCTTGCTCTATCATGCATTTTAAATTTAACATGTGTTGCATATTTTTGCATCTGGGTTGAAGACTTGTCAGCAAAAATTGATAAAAACTGTGTTTAATCTAAGTGTAATATTAAAAAAGTTTAAACTTTCTGCTTATAAAAAGTGCGTTCATCTGTGTGTGCACAGTTTACAGTCCCTGAGTTTAATGGCTTGTGTTGTTAGCCTGTGAACCATATTCTGTCTGCCCCTTTCCTCTCAACTCCCTAAAGACCATCATGTATCCCAACTTGTCAAGTCTTAACATCTGGACCAGTTAAGCTCCACCCACTACATAATGCTAGAGTGACAGCAAGAAGTGCTCATTGTGAGACAGGATGTGGCCATCAACACACCAACTGGGCACTGCTAAGGAATTACTATTCAGCATAAACCACAATACATGGTAAGGTAAAAATAAATAAAATATAATGGGGTATATACTACAATTAAAATAACTGAATTGTACAAAATGGTTGTTTATAATAATAGCTTGAAAAAGGTATATGGTTTCTGAGGTTTCACATCATGTTCAAATCTATCTAGAAAACTGATTTTCTTTTTGTTCAGATTTAGTGAGAAGAGAAATTTCATAGTGAAAGGAATTAAATACAAGTACAGTGACATAGTATGTATACAATTCAGTACAAAACTATTTTTCATTAAAAATGTATTTCCTAAGTAAAGTTCTAATTTTAAACAAGTATAATCATTATAAGTTACTTTGGGACCAGAATCAAAGGCTTGGGAGTTAAAATTTAACATGACTCATCTCTTTACTCCAGAGGCAAAAACTGTATGTATTTTAACCAGTGTAGTACTACTTAGTACTGAAATTAAATCCAAAGACAATTTTTAATAGAAGCCACGGTGGTCTAGCGGTTAGAACGCTGGCCCTGTAATCCTGGGGTCTCGGGTTCGATTCCCGGCGGTGCCCGAATTTATAACTTGTGTTGGGCAAGGCCGTGGTCTAGGCAACACGGAGTTTTCCTCCGGGGGCTTCCCCGGTTTCTCCGTGGCATCCCAACAATTACTCCATTCACACACAGAAGAAGGCAATGGCAAACCACTTCTGGATCATCTGCCAAGAACGTATATGAACAGGTACCAGTCCGAGAAAAGGATGGAAGGATCCTGTTCATATGGACCTGTCGTCAGACAGAACACTAAATAATAAAATGAATAGCAAAGCAAGATCACAGAAACAGACTCTGCAAATTAGTCAAACAACAACGACAAATTTTGCTTTCATTAAATATGACAAATAAGCACTAAAGTCAATTTTAATTAACAAATTTATATAGCTTTAATCAACAGCCTCTAGTTTCTTGGCTCCAATGACGACTCCCAACTAAAGTAAAGAAAATATCAAATTTACAACCATCACCCCTCTCGAAAAAGAACCACATAAAGCATTATATTGATGCATAATTTTCCTCAAAGACAAAAGCCCGAACAATAAGAGTACAGAAGATAACTACTCTATAACAAACATGCCCGGAAAGTGTATTTCGTACTGAATTACAAAGCGTATCCGCGTGAGTTTTTTTTTAATTTTCTACGTCAAAATGCGCGTAGCCATCGGAAATAGATTGCCACATGTGCCCCCCCCCCCGCGGCGAATGAAATAGCATAATGAACAGTCTTTTGTTTGTTGTGTGAATAGCAACAATAATTTTGGTCAAGTCACAATTATCGAAGAAGGGTTTGTTTGCTCGTGAGAGTTGTACAAAAAAGCAAGCAGACATTATTTCAGTTATACCATTGATATGCAATCTTTGAATGTTTACTGTAATTACATTGGTCATTAAATCCTATCTTCGCAACCATTGTTGAACATTATATTGATGTTTACGGTGGTTTCCGTGGTAATAGTGAATCGTACTCGGGAGAATCATTTCATGTTCTGGTGTATTTTTGAGAATGTGTGCTTGCAGCGGAAAAAATACGACAAAGAAAATCACAGGTTTGTATCAAAAATGAAAAGTTACTAGCGGCAAAGTAAAGGCTTCTTTGGAAAAGGACATTAAGGACATGGATCCACAAGTTAGATGACAACAATATATATTACAAGTACAATTTATACTATTACAAAATTTCATACATCGTAAACGCGAATATAAGTAAGTACATTTGGCCCTTTAATGTTCAAGATAAATTAAGAAAGGAAAGGTCAGATTATATAAAAGTCGCGTAAGGGAAGTACTGTTACCGTTTCCAAAACTAATGCCCCATGCGGTGTCATTTAATGTTACTGTTCTTCAAAGAGAAAAAAGAGTGAAATAACATTATATAATATTCTTTACAATGATGATAATTTAGAATGTCATGCCGGTTAGCATTTATTACGTAAATCGCGTTAGATGGTACAGTTATACATACTCCTAAAGTAAAAACGTCTAGGGATTTGAGGATGGGTGTTTGCATATTTATTATAATAGCCCAGAATCCAGGCATAAGGAATACATTATTTGGTTTGTTGTGTGAATAGTACATCTCGTTTTTGTCAAGTCTCAATTAGCAAAGAAGAGTTTGTTTGTTCATGACAGATGAGAAGAATTGTTTGTATATTCTTTAAATTGGAACTTTAACACATAACACAATACTGAAGACCCCTTAACTCTTCACTCTAAAATCTTAAGATGTACCCTTGCCAGTTGGTAATAGATGGTGCAGTTTGAATTTATATAAAAACCCGTTGTTCCAGTTAACACACAAGTCTATCTCCACATGTGGTAGAATTATTTTTCATTGTTTCATGGAGGTCAGGCTCCAATGCCAAGATCTGCAATGTTCTCTCTCACAATATTCATGCCGTACAATTTCAGCATAACTCATTTTAATTACAGCTAGTGCAAAATTATCCATAAACTAAACACGTGCAATAATATAGACCAATAGTTCAAGTTCAGACTTAAACAATTAAGTAATGTGATTAGTTATTCTTGTATGTTATGCTGCCGAATCTTATTGTATGTACTTTGGACCAGATGAATACAATGAATGCTCCATCTACCACTTTCATTCAAGGCTAAATCAGTCATCAAGACTATATATAATATGTGGGTCACAGTCACTTAATGTGACATGTGAGATACACAACACAACAGTCAATTCTCTCCCTTCTACCAACAAAAAAATGTCTGACTACTCATATTTCAGGGACACATTTTAAGTAACAAAGTCTTGGGTAATCAGCCATGTGAGAATGGAGGGGTAGCATCCAGCATTTCGGACACTGTCCCTGCGTCCATCATCAGGGACTTACGAACACAGCTGCCCTTTCTATATACATATACACAACAGATCATGGAGCCCAGTGTCCTTGTCAGTGAGCAAACCAATAGGCAACAATGACTTCAGTAAGATGATTTTTTGTCAGAGTCCATATGCAGCCTAGTGTAACCTAGATGATCTATTCACTAACTGTTCCCTATTGGTCCATTCTAAGACAAGAACTCTAGGCTCTACAAGCTGTTATGTATAAATACAGCAAGCAGTCACATCACTTATCACTATGTAGTCTAAGCACCTGATGATGGAGGCAAAGGCAGTCTGGACACTAACTCCATTATCACATGCCTCACCCAAAAAGACTTCACTCAATTCAGTCACCATGAAAGCTTCAATAAAGTAAGTTTACATAGATTTTAATTCGCAAATATGATTTGACAAGGATTTAACCTCACAAAACAGATACTGCATGAGCATATAGAAAAAATAAATACTAGAGAAATGCTGTACAGAATATTGGAGTTTGAAGCATGACCGAAAATATAATTAAATATTTATGTAGAAAAGTTAATTCTGATAGTTTGGAACTGTTATGCAGCATGACTATTGATATATCTCAATATGTCTTTACTGATATTTCAGTGAATGTTACTACAGGTTTTTTGATCAGTTTTTTGAATGACAAGTCTAAAGAGAGTTCATCCCACACGTGTGTTGTGGTTTCTTCGCATGTCTATTCTTATTCACAATTTTTAAATTATTTTAAAAAATTGAAATATTCTGAATGACAAAGTTAAATAAGATAGAATGTAAAAGTTGAATAACATCTTGTATCAGGTACCAGTGTGTAAGACACTACAAACTACTCTGGCAACCGAACAGAAAATTTCAAATTATAAGAAAGAAGTGTCTGTGTGAATTTAGAATCAACAACTCACATATAACGATGAGATGTTGAGGTACTTTACACAGATGGTCACAAACTGGGTGAAAAAAGTTCTAAAACGATACATTAAACAAGACAACATTGACTGATTTTTAGGTTATTTATCAATGCTGTAGAGATCACAGAACATAAAATACGAAGGAGAAAGTCATGAATGATGGATCTGGAAAGGGATGGTTATGGATTATCTTAAGCTTCAGTATGGTCCACTATATGATAATATGAAAGATGGCAGGACCTCTGCATGTTTACATGCATAGGATATTCATTTTGCTACAAGTCTGAGAGAGGCATGTTCACTGTTGGGTTAAGTGGCTAGAGAAGTTCCATGAATGTGTCTGAGAAGGTTTTTACTATGCAAAATGTTTGATATTTGTACTGAAAAAGGATGCATCCAGGCTAACCGCCGATACACCTCATTTCCAAAGAAACCAAAATTCCCTATTCTTTTAAATCTCCAAATCTTACTCCAGTCATATACCCATGCCTTCTTAAAAGAATATTTTTGGAATTAAGTATACATAAAATCAGCACGAACTACCGAGAGGCAAATACTGTGTACTGCAGTGTACCACAAGGTACTACTAGAAGGATGTTTGAAAACCTTGACCAATGTCACAAAGTGTGTCTTTAAAATAATGCCTCTTACCTTGAGCATGCCTAGTGTCATACTACTGAGAAAAATAATTTATTAAAGAAAGGTAATCAGGGTTACTTTATATTTCATACTACCTTTTACTGGGCCATACTGAACTACCTTACCATTAACTAAAGAGACTATGGGAGACAATAATGACAGAATGGTAAATTTCAGACACCAAAAATTGTTTCTCTATCTGTAGTCAGTTCATATGACTGTTCTAACCTGTAATCACGAATTACATATGCATGTGCCCATATGATGCTAATATTTTCTATATAATTTGAAATCTTTAGTAACACGCTAAACTAACTGCCCTTCGGGGTGTTGGTTTAGTGTCTCATTCAAGTGTTTTAACCCTTGAGTAAGAACTAAACAACCCCCCCAAATGGTGGTTAAAATATTTGACGAACCTCCCTCCGGGGTGGTTGGTTGCGTTTTAAATTCTTGAGTAAGACACTAAACTAACCCCCCTTCGGAAGGGTTAGTTTATGTCTCATTCAAGTGTTTTAACCCTTAAGTAAGAAACTAAACTAACCCTCACCCCCGAATGGGGGGTTAAAACACTTAACTAAGTGAAATTGAAATTGCTTTTTGCAGTTAACAACACAGCATGATAACATATTATCCTGAGAAGGAAAGAGCGGTGAAATGCTGTCAACTGGCAATATCAAAAGACACAGGGAGACTCAAGTAAGTAGATGAGCAAATAAATAAGCACACAAACTACTATTAATAGTTGTTTGTGTGCTTATTTATATTCTAATACACTATATGGTATGCAAAGTTTTAAGATGAGCAAAGAAAGAGAAAATACAAGTACATATATATGTCTTCTTTAGTAAAGATTTGTTCTGCATAAAAACATAGTGTTTGGTGTTAATTATTCATTATTTCCTACATAATTTATGATCATGAGACATGCCTATGTTATTTATCATGTAATTTTCTAACTACTGACATGGTGAAGAGTCCTTTTTGAGGATCAAATAATCACTCAAGATAGTCAAGAAATTTCTCCCTTGTATGGAATCTGAAGGTTCATTATCATGATCAAATAAGTGTGCTAATGGGCCCTGCCCTATGCCTGATGAATCTAGACCAAATTTTCACACCTTCCTTCTTTAAGATACACTTCATTGTTATCCTCCTATCATTCCTAGGTCTTCCAAGTAGTCTTTTCCTTTCAGGTTTCACAACTAAAATTTTGTACACATATCTTATGCCCTCATTTGTATATTATTCACTCAAGAATGATGATACTTTGAAACTTGCAATATTTCATACAAAATCCATTGCACAAGAAAGGGATAAACTAATTTAAAGTGCCAGCATAGTTCAGGGGATAACATGGATATCAACAGGGTCATGTGTAGAACCAGTGATTAAACAAGTTGTTATTAAAAAAAAAAAAAAAGATACTGAGGAGATGGAATTCATGAAGATGTACTTTCTATATGCAGTCACCAAAATTAACTCTGTTCATTCAGTCTTAAACAAATAAAAGTTTCTTATTATATACAGATTGTCCTAGGGAATTTGGGCCAAACTTAAGAATGTTAACTGGGTAATTTTAAGTTGAAAATGTTCTATGAACATATCTGATTCTGGATAAGAATCAACTTCCCTGTGAGCAAGCCAGGGCATGCCATATAGATGGCTTCCATCAGCTGCCTCATTATTGTGCACTAGCAGTCTATAATCACTGCTGCCCTGTCATCCAGGAGCTCAATGCCCTGTGCATCCCACAGTGCTGCCAATAACACCATCCCTGCAGATTACATTGGCTGGCACAGAATTCCTTGGTTGCATCATCACCAATGATGAAATGCAGAGTTGTCACTTAACACCAACAGTGGAATGGGAACACACACAATACTGCCACCATCACCACTACTCCAGCCCCTACCTCTGTACAAAGAAAAGTGCAAGACTGTGCAGTCTGTCAGGAAGGTTCTATTAATGGCATTTTAGGATGTGCAGGGCACTTGTTTCCTTTATTTCCTAAACCAAAGGACAAACTGATCACTACTAAACAGCACAGAGGCATCTATTGGAATCAAATCCTGAGGAAATGGATGGACTTGATGACAGTGAAAGTGATCCCACTCCACAACTACATTCACATTCACCTGTAAAACTGGTGCCACAACAGAACACAAGCACCAGTTTTGCTGGAAATGCCTTCTTGGTCCATTATACACCCTGGACATCATGCCTAACAAATTCCACCTCATCCAAGCACTGAATTATTTCAAGAAGAAACACTTCAAAGTGATAATCGGGTGAAAGCTAATGGGAGCCTGTGGTTGCTAACATTAAGCCTTGATTTCTTCTCTGTGAAAATCATATAGGTGGTATATCAACAAAATAAACACCTAAATCACTCTAATAATAATGTGGAGAAACAGAGGTTTTATCAATTTCCACTTGTCCTTTTTGTACTCCTATGAAGAAGTAATAAATAAGAGTGTAATACAGCCATGGAAGTTACTTGTTGAACAGCTGTTGTATGTCACTAAAACAAATATGCTGCCACATAATACATTCCATTAGAACAATGTAGCAATGTATGTAAACAGACTTCATTCATAACCCATTACAAGACTATGCACTCAACAAAATATGATAAATCAAAAGTTATAAAGTATAAAAATGCAAGGCCTCTAATCACATATTGTACTGGCATTTCACTATATATTGTGTAAGTGTGTGTGTTATATTTACTTACAGATGGTATCTAGGGGTTGGAAGGAAGGAATCAAAGTGGCAGCAGAAAAGAAAGATCATATTGATGCTAACCATAACAATTGTGGTGTTACTTTTAGTGGGACTTGTTTTTGGAGCAGTCTCACATTTTTATGCCAGGGATGGAAGTTTCATGCACAATCACTCCTATGAACATCATGGACCCAACATATATGGTAATAACTCTGGCTTGGCAAAATAAACCGTGATTATTATTTCAAGCATACATTCAGTTGAGTTATGTACATGATTGTGTCAAGAAGTCACAAATTAAGCTGGTATATGTTGCATCTGTGTATACTCAATAAGTCTGCTTTGGTATTTTATGACTACTATCATGAAAACAACTTGTAAAAAGATATTCATCTCAAGAACTTTTGTGCATATGTGACGTTTTCATTATATTTAAGCCCAATGAAAAATACATAAACCTAAAATGTCACCAAATTTTGATCAACTGAAAAACTATACTCAATAAAATCTTCTTGGGCGATCAGCCACTTCAAAAAGCTAAACTCTTTTTATGGAACTTGATATATGAAAGTTATGCAAGTATTAATATGTATGTTACTCATTTCAAATAATTTTGAGGCCCTACACATTTTGAACATAACTTAACTAGATTTCCACTAGAGAGAAAAAATATCTTGAATAAAAGTGAAAGGATCCATAACATTCAAATGTTATACCTTATATATTTTAAAGAATATCACTAGTACAGTAACAGCATAAACATGTGCCATCAAAAGCAAAATCCAATCTTCTAATAATGCCCTGATATCTAGTTGACAATTCACAATACATTGAAAATACCTAGACAGCAATATAAATATAAATAAAATGCACTTTAAAGTTACCATTGGGGGTACAATTGCCTATTCTTCTTGCTCTAGATGAGATGGTTTCATACTTCTTAAAACTTTGAGTAGCTGCTCTGTTTTATTCAACCATTAATTAAAAAAACATTTTATGTCACAGTAAAAAAGTTTTCACATGATTCTGAAGGAATAAAACTAGAGGACAGAGACCTGATGCAAGATATACAAACAAAGTTTGCTCCACCAGCAGCAATCTACTACACAATTAGACAAAAAAGAAGTATATCAGATGAAGATGACACACAAGCATTGCAGACATACCAGGTAAAGTCCAGTATGACAGAGAATATTATGTGAATTAATTCAGAGAGCTGCTACAATAGTTGCAACTTGAAACTTTAAAAATCAGTATTCAAACAGAAATGCATTTATCAGTCTGAAAAATGTTTTAACACATTAAATATGTTAACTACTATTTCTTAAACTTCATCTTTTTGTGCAGAGAAAAACTTTTGGCATAAAACAAAAGATTTTGCACTTTTTACATGGTACACTAACTAAGAAATAATGGAAGGTGACTGTACTATTCTGAATAGAGAATGCATGTCAGGTATCGATTCCACTTTAAGCAAATTACATTGTTCTCCTGAATACTGACTCCCAGGCTAGAACTATGAATAAAAATAACAGCATTTTATTAAGTAGAATTTTAAGTTCTGATGACAGTGAACATGAAGATGGTTTGTAACATCATGTAGTCAGGTATAAGTTCACCTATGCTTCAGAGATATTTACCACCTCCATCATCAAGTCTGCAAGTGCCTCTGAAACAATGTTGAACTCCTACTAGACTACATGCTGTTACAGCCCAGAAGACAACCATCTTCAACATTTTATTAATCACATATATTTGGAAGTAGGGATAAATACACAAGCTGTCTTGTGAATTCTACTAAAACTACATCAAAAAGTCTTTCATTCTTTGATACAATATACAACTGGACTGTGCTAAATTTATATTCCCTCATTTTAACACAGGGTAATGTATCAAGTGACTTAATAATATGGGATGTGCAAGAAAAAAGTTCCAACATAGATGCTTTGAATGGTGGTGGCCATATTATCAATTCAGCTGCTGCTAATCAGCCAAGTCAATCCATAGCAAAAGTCCACAACAATATAAATTTTGCTCAAACTCACATTCCAAGCAATGAGGAACAAAAGTCACCTGCACATAATGAATATAATGAGAAGCAATTTGGAAAGACAAGACAAAATATACTGTCTGCAACACACCAGCTTCCAGAGGTAAGGTATAATATAAAGAACAAATGATTTACTGAAGATTTCTGTCTTCTGGGTTGTTGCACTGTGTAGTCAGGTAGATGTTTACCAACGTTTCAGAGGTCATACTGTCTGTGATGAATCGCCCCGATGAGAGAGGCAGTATGACCTCTGAAATGTTGGTAAACATCTACCCTACAAGATGGCGCAACAACCCAGAAGACAGAAATCTTGATACTCACTGCTGTGAAAACCTCAAATCATACGTAAATGATTTACTGTGTCTGCCTTAAATATGGAATGCCTGAAAGATGAAGTTAAAAAGTGAACTTCAATGTTTTATTTATTTGTGGTCTTATGTAATGATGCTGTCAGTAGCTGAGAGTATATAGTGTCAAATGACAAATAATGAATTAGAAAGGATATGAAAGGAAGCATTCACAGCTTACTGTGAGGTTCTGTCCCACAATATTTATGAAGGGACTGGGCAAAACCAATAAAATTTTCAGTTATTATATACAGTCTGTGTCAAGATTTGAACCAGGACCTTCTGAATACAAAGGAGGAGTGCTAAACACTCAGCCACAATGTAGATTTGTTTCTGATTCTTCTTAATTTATCGGTATTTATATTACTAAAATAACATCCAAACAAATACATGCATGCATCTTGTGGCACATCCAATCATGGAGGGATATTTCAGGTTCTCACAACAGTGATTATGAAGATGGTTGTCTTCTTGGTTCTTGTGCCATATAATCTGATATGAGTTTACTGACATTTCAGAGATACTTGTGCTCTGATAATGGAGGTTGCAAGCACTTCTGAATGTTGATAAACTTTTACCAGACAAGAAACTTTATGTGCTCAAATAGTCTTACAATCCTGGCAGACTATCCACTGTTTGTGACTGTAATCTTGAGACTTGCGGGGTGAGGAAGTGGAGTGAAGGAGAAAGGAGAATAGATAGCGTCTACTATGGAGTAACCTTTAACGCTTTGGACTTCCTGCATTCCTTGCAAGTCTCAAGATTACAGATGCAAACAGTACCTACAACATTTGATTTTGCAAGCCACTATTACAAGTCATTATTACAGTGTCAATCAAAAACCAATTCCCCATATGCTTTGAAATAACAATATAACCAAACAATATTTACAAATTGTCAGGTAGATTATAATTTAAATGACATAAATAAATATTGCTGATACCAGTACAATGCTTTTAGAGTTAAACTGAAGGAATTAAAGTATGAAACCAAAACATAACCAAAATGACCCATCCTTGTCAATGAGAAATCTGCTCAAGCCAATGGCTGGACAAATCATAATCACTCCCTGTATGGTTCGCAAACTACTACTTGCCAGACCAAGGGGTAGGAGGGAAAGAAGTAGGTCAGTCAGGTGAGCAAGCATAGATCACCTGTGTCATAAAGCATGCCTCAATCTATAGGATAATTAATGAATGGATGAATATACGAGTTCTTTCACATTCAAAACTTAATCAAACTGGAATTAATCTAGAATCACAGGAATTCAGGTTGTAAGCTGTGTTGATTTCGCATGCCATAACCTGTACTCAAACTTCAGATACCAATATTTGAGTTAGTAAAAAGTATAATGGGACCCTTCCTGTTATATGTCATCCAGTTTATGTTATGATTTGAAATGAAAATACACAATATGCATTACTCTTATGCTGAGCACTGCTATGACCAAACACTGCTACAAATAGATGACAAATAATAGGAATGGTCAATACAACTCAGTATCATACTCAGTTAGCATCTTATGTGCTGTGAAATCTACGTGCTTCCTAACAAAAATATGTATTTACAGGAAAACAGCATGGGGTCCCAGGAGATTATGCTAAATGAGGCAGAAAATTATAACAAAGTAGCAGCCAATTACCCTGATGAAGCAACTGATGCAGATTATGAAATGGATGATACTCATCACAGGTAAACTAAATTAATGAAGATAGTAATACAAATTCTTCTCCAAATGTCTTTTGTAATAGAAGGACTTTATCCATCATCTGCTGAATGTTTTCTAAAGATGTTTACAAAATCACAACTTTTTGAAGGATGGGTCTTCCTCTGAAATGTTTTTCAGGCTTTCTAAAAAACATTCAAAAGACGATGGATAAAGTGTAAAAGTGTACAGTAGTAGAGTAATATAAGGTCTACTTAAGTGAAGATTTTCCTCACTGTTTTAAAATTTTGGTTAAATCTGTTTAAAAACTTTTACAAGGAACACTGATCACTCAAAAACAAAGTTTTGTAAGAAGAATTCTGTAATTTTTTATTTCAGACAGCACATTTTACGGTGGTACACAACCTCCTCAAAGAAAAGTGCTGGGATGTATGTTTCTCTTACATATTTTTATTTAGTTTAGTGTGGATTATCCAGTTCCCAATTAAAAATAAACATATACAGAATATAATTTTCAAGTATAGGTAGGATCAAATGAACCATAAAAAATGTTAAGTATTTATTTCACAAACACAACTGGCACTGTTCTGATCCTTCATGAATGCATTCCACTTCTAAATGGTTGTGGAATATTGTATGCCAATCCAGACACATTTTGTGATAAAGGATTTTAAAAACCCCAACCATCTTAAATATAGCCCTCAAAGTGAGAAATCTTTTGGTTTCATCACACCTGTGGCTTGAACAATAAACAATGCAGTAATGAAATATTGATTGTTACACCTTCTGATTACCTTACAGCCATGAGGACAAAGACAAAGGTGTTGTCTACATTGATCCTGTTTTGAAAGAAGACCACATCTTTCCACGGAAGTCAGCTAGGGAGGATATTGATGAAAACTATAACCAACCACAAGAAGAAGTAGAAGAAGAAGAAGAAGAAGAAGAAGAGGAGGAGGAAAGATACAGTTTGGAACAAGAAGCTTGGCTTGCCCTCCAGGATTATGTTGCAGGAGAAAACCTAGATTTACACACTTTTTGGAAGGGAGAAGGAGACTTCCATACAATCAGACATGCTCAAGGTAAGAAATTGTAACAGAATAAAGTCTTAATTTCTCTCTCTTCTTTGTGTGTGTTTTCACATGTAGCAAATTATAGTCAGCCTCCATTTGCCACAAATCCTTTCATGCATGTTGTCATTTTTACGGTCAATTACTGGAAACTTCAATCACAGTAAAGGATCAGATTGTTATGAATTTACACAAGTCTCAAAATTAAATTGTTTAGTACCTAGCTAGCTTAGAGTCAGTGTAATGTTGGACTTTTATGGTGATAAGTGTTACAAAAGAATACTGCTAGTATAAGTTATAAGCCAAAAGCAAATTTAATATTACACTTCCTTTACAGTAAAACAAATAATTGCCATTTAAATACACAAGGATGCCAGAAATATTTAGAATTGTAGGCACAAATTCAAGGGTGCTATATGTAGGTAGACCAAAGGTTCGGGGGGAAGAAATATGTGGTGTGACTGCACCTTTTACAGCTTTACAAAAAGGAGGGAGACGAAATACAAAAAAGTGACTGAATCCCATCACACATATTTTTGAAAGATTTAAACAAGAATTTATATTGATTAAATGGCTTTCATTTAGGAGTTCTTCATAACAGTAATTAAATCCAGAAAATTTGTATTACATGTGGATTGTGGTCTTCAGTGTTGTGAAGTCACACAGTCTTACAGGCGGTTGTACTTCATATATTATTTTAATATGAACACCTCTACAGGTATAATATTCATGATATAAGATTTTTATTAGCATGTATGACCTGCGCCATAGTCGCGCAGTCTGAGGCATCATGCTTCGGACCGGTGATACGGAATGCGCGCTGGTTCGAGTCTCGGGGAAAGAAATTTCTCATGAGTTTTTCGACCGGTGTATGGGACCAGTGCCAACCCAGCATCATGAGGAAATCGGGGAGCTATAATGGGTAGCGTAATCCGGTTATGAAAACTAGCAATGGCTGGGGGATTCGCTGTGCTGACCACACGTCACCCTATATCTGGTTGGATGATCATTCACCTCTGCTTAGGCATGTGAACGTGAGGCCAGCAGCAAGAAGCTTGGCTTGCCCTCCAGGATTATGTTGCAGGAGAAAACCTAGATTTACACACTTTTTGGAAGGGAGAAGGAGACTTCCATACAATCAGACATGCTCAAGGTAAGAAATTGTAACAGAATAAAGTCTTAATTTCTCTCTCTTCTTTGTGTGTGTTTTCACATGTAGCAAATTATAGTCAGCCTCCATTTGCCACAAATCCTTTCATGCATGTTGTCATTTTTACGGTCAATTACTGGAAACTTCAATCACAGTAAAGGATCAGATTGTTATGAATTTACACAAGTCTCAAAATTAAATTGTTTAGTACCTAGCTAGCTTAGAGTCAGTGTAATGTTGGACTTTTATGGTGATAAGTGTTACAAAAGAATACTGCTAGTATAAGTTATAAGCCAAAAGCAAATTTAATATTACACTTCCTTTACAGTAAAACAAATAATTGCCATTTAAATACACAAGGATGCCAGAAATATTTAGAATTGTAGGCACAAATTCAAGGGTGCTATATGTAGGTAGACCAAAGGTTCGGGGGGAAGAAATATGTGGTGTGACTGCACCTTTTACAGCTTTACAAAAAGGAGGGAGACGAAATACAAAAAAGTGACTGAATCCCATCACACATATTTTTGAAAGATTTAAACAAGAATTTATATTGATTAAATGGCTTTCATTTAGGAGTTCTTCATAACAGTAATTAAATCCAGAAAATTTGTATTTCATGTGGATTGTGGTCTTCAGTGTTGTGAAGTCACACAGTCTTACAGGCGGTTGTACTTCATATATTATTTTAATATGAACACCTCTACAGGTATAATATTCATGATATAAGATTTTTATTAGCATGTATGACCTGCGCCATAGTCGCGCAGTCTGAGGCATCATGCTTCGGACCGGTGATACGGAATGCGCGCTGGTTCGAGTCTCGGGGAAAGAAATTTCTCATGAGTTTTTCGACCGGTGTATGGGACCAGTGCCAACCCAGCATCATGAGGAAATCGGGGAGCTATAATGGGTAGCGTAATCCGGTTATGAAAACTAGCAATGGCTGGGGGATTCGCTGTGCTGACCACACGTCACCCTATATCTGGTTGGATGATCATTCACCTCTGCTTAGGCATGTGAACGTGAGGCCAGCAGTCAGTTAGTCGGCTTTGGCTCACATAGGGCTGTTACGGCACGGATTATTATTATTATTATTAGCATGTATAATACACAAAATATATAGTTGGGACTCTGACAACAGATTCCTCTTAAACTTTTACAAATGCACATATAATTGAGTGCAAAATCTTTTACTCTATGTTACAGAAAGATGATTATGCTGATTATATTTGACAGTAACATATCTCTCTATGTTCAATATCTGTTGTTACAGTTCTTAAATAATCATTGTCTGTGTGTTTATGACTTACAGCAAAGATAATGTCAAGCTATATGGATGTCAATGCAGACCCATGCCAGGATTTCTACCAGTATGCATGTGGTAACTGGGGGAAGAAACATCCAATTCCAAAGGACAAAACAACATATGATACATTTGAAATCCTGCGTGAGAACTTGGATGCTGTTCTGAAAGAGTTGCTGGAGGAGAAACCAAACACTGAATACCATAATGAGGCCACTGAAGTTTTGCAAAATGATGCTGCCACTAAGGCAAAGCATTTCTTCCAGTCTTGCATGAATTATGGTGAGGCTCTACAGTAATTTTAATGCTAAAATTCAAATCAGTCTGAATTTCTAAGCAAATAGACATACACATTGAAGGTAAAGCAGATTCAGAATGAGACACATTTTAAATTCAATTACTCTGAAACAGCAGTGGATATAAATTGATATTCACTACATAAACCAAGTACAGTTGCCTACCAACTAAACCAAAGACACAGAAAGTGATAGCACTGGGCAAAGCATTTTGTACAAAATCTATTAGAATATAAGCTGACTGATATAATCAATTGTGAAGTAATTTCATTTCCACATTTGAAACTTACGTAGAACAAAATCATTTTCCTGATACTTATCTATTGTTAATTTACTTTTAAATACTTTCCTGTTGGTTTATTACAGCTCATAAAATTTTAAATCTATCTGTTATACTTTTTAATTCAATAAATTAATATTACGCTTTCTACCTAAATGAGCTACAATCATCAATTCATTTTATATTATTTTTTTATTTGGTTGTATAGGAGAAGTCCTAACCTGTTTTTCATGGTTTCTTCCTCAGACCAAAGTTTCTGACTAATGTTTAAATTCTGACATTTTGCCATCACAAACTGTTATATTATAACTTTGACACAGGGTCTGATACCCTACCTTACAGCTGCAATTACTTTTCTGCCATGTCTATGGTGACATTCATATAACAGTCCAGTTCCTTGCTTTTTGAACTGTGCTGTATAATATCTAAAACTTAGTTTGGAAAATGTTGTGTACTTTGAACAAGTGTTAAAAATAAGTGCTGAAATGTGATAATAATAATAATAATAATAATAGTCTGTGGCATAACAGCCCTCTGAGAGCCAAAGCCGACTAGCTGGTTGCTGGCCTCACGTTCACATGCCTAAGCAGAGGTGAACGATCATCCAACCTGATATAGGATGATGTGTAGTCAGCATGATGACCCCCCAGCCATTCTAGTTTTCATGACCGGATTACGCTACCCATTGTAGCTCCCCAATTTCCTCATGATGCTAGGTTGGCACCGGTTGAAAATATCATGAGAAATTTCTTTCCCTGAGACTCGAACCAGCGCGCATTCCGTATCACCGGTCCGAAGCATTATGCCTCAGACTGCGCGGGACGCTGAAATGTAATACCAGACCAAACTGTGTTTTTTACTAGAGATCCTGAAGCAAAGAGCAGAGCAGCCACTATTAAAACTGCTTGACCAACTTGGTGGCTGGCCAATGCTACAGCCTGACTGGGACAGCTCACAGTTTGATTGGTTACTACTCATGGCCAAGCTGAGGCTCTATAATAATGACATCCTCATCTCACAGTGGGTTGGGCCAGATATCAAGAATTCCAATGAGTATGTAATACAGGTACGTTCAGAATGCGTGCTGCCATGATCAATATAAACTTTTGTCCTCCTTTGTGTGCCACATTACACGTGCCTGCAACCAACCAAGTCCATTAAGCAGAGTTTTTTTTAGAAGCTACTAGTATACTCACCTAATAATGGAATTTCCTGTCTTTTGTGAAACCTGAAGGTTTGTTACTGTGTTCATCAGAGCCTGCCACTGGTCCTTATCCTCAGTTATGCAAATCTCAATCCACATCCTCCAATCCTATTTAATGAAGTTTCATTTTAATATTGTCATCTCATCTACAACTTGTTATTTCCCCAACAAAAAATTGTTTGCATTCTTAGATGACCACAGACTTAAATTTACCTAAAAAATTCTGAAGCGTTCAAGATGTGCACAGCTGTTTTGTCTTTTGTTGTACCTATGAGTGAGTCATCATCTTAACAAAGGTGAATAAGTTAGTGAATGGCTACAGACTAGGTGGCCAGGGCTTGATTCCTGGAAGGAGCAATGATATTTTTCTTCCACGATCGGCTCTGGGGTCCACCCACTCTCCTATTTAGAAAATATTGAGGATTCTCTACCTGGGTTAAAGCAGCCAGAATGTAAAGCTGACCACTTACATCCACTCCTCCCATTCACTTGTATGGATAATGTTTAGCCATAGAGGTAGCTTCACATATTTTATGTCCACTTTTCTTTAACAGCTCTGTGTGAGTGTATACTATACACGTACGTCCAAGACTGAAAGCAAGATACAGTAAATAATGAGACCCAGATTTTTAAAAATATACATTATACCATTAACAAAGATCTGGTATGTTTCATCATAATGAAATTTGTCAGTTGAAGCCTCAAAGGAAAACAAAGGGAAAAGCACTTCTAAATAAATGACATGTTTAAATCAGAGAAGTGAAAACACATTGCCATCAGCATGTGATGAACTGAGCCATGTTATTAAGCTATGAAACATGCTGTAACTGCAGCTTGTATTCACTCTCCTTGCCAAAGGAACTGCTGTTATATTAAAATTTAAATAATTAAAGATATTTTATTCATGTTTCAGTTTGATCAGACTAGCCTAGGGTTGCCTACAAGGGACTACTTTGTACAACCATCCAATATGATGTACCTGGAAGCTTATAAGAGTTACCTTATTAAGATTTCAACATTACTAGGCGCTCCTCTGGACAATGCCATCGAAGAAGCTGAGGCTCTCATTAACTTTGAGACCAGGCTTGCTGAGGTAAGACATTAAAAATATATTTCTTAAATGTCTGAAATCTCCGGGAAGTTTACCACTGAACCAAATAAATCTGTTGGGCAGCTAAGACATGCTAACCTTTGTTAACAGTTCTGATGTAGACTTTCCAACGTTACAGATCACATCAGGTCCAGATGAGCGTCGGAATGTGAGTGAGTTGTATCAGAGGATTAGCATTGGACAGTTGATGCAGCTTGTCCCAGAGGTTGACTGGGCTCGGTACCTTAGTTTGGTCTTGGCTCGCCCCATCAACATTTCAGAGCCAGTTGTTGTGTTTGCATTGAATTACATTCAGAACCTTGTTACTCTTCTTCATAAAACACCATCGAGGTAAGTAAAAGAGGTCTGTTTGTCAATGGCTGGACAAAATTAGTGTATTTGTAATTATTGGAAGTACATGAATTTTGAAAAGAGGAAAAAACTTGGAAGAAAAACTTACATCAAGACTGCATGTCAGGTGTAAATGGAGAAACAGGCTTACACGAACAGTGACAAATTACAAATTGTTTCATTCAAGACAGAGAACTTTGTTGAAAAACTGGTGATCCCTTCAATGGGCCTTGCTCACATACAAGCTCCTCCTTTCAAAGTCAACTTACCTGTAACTGTCTTACCATTTCCATTCTGATACTCAGAATTAGCAAAAACCCAGTCACAATGAAAACAAGAATAGAGACATACTTTCCAATCTTACTGTGTGCATAGGTATGTCGCACACTGAAATCAATTTGTACGATTTGTATTATACATCTAAAAAATATATTACTGTACAGAAATACACAAATAAGACAAAAACCTAACTCAGTAATATCTCTTTGCTTGTCCTAACCATTTTTAAATATGATGAATATGTGCTATACAAAAATACATTTATGTATTCAGAAAAGTGTCAGTCCTAGCTGACCACACAAATTACTTTTTTTTTTATGGGCCAGGATACCAAGATATAAGAGATACAAATGTGGTCACTACTTTCATATGAACAGAAATAATAACTAACAGATAAATGACAACTGTGTGTACAGATGGACCTGATACACACGCTACAATCAGACAATAATCTTTGCTTTACGTGTGTATGTGTGTATATGTGTCCATGCATATGTGCACATGTGCATATACTCACAGAATACCTAATATATCACAATTATTAAATGAATTGCATGAGTTTCTATTCTTACAACACATATTTAACAGAGATGTTTATGAAGTGTCATGTAGCTAATGCTGCGGATTCAGTACTTTCTTCCATTTGATATGAATCTCTTTGTAGAGTATTTGAATTTTAGATATAAAGGACATTTTATTTCAGGACAGTAGCAAACTATTTGCTATGGAGGTTTGTCAGGCATCGAGTAAATAACTTGGACGACCGTTTCCAAGAAGCAAAGCAGCAGTTTTATCACATCTTATTTGGAAGGGAAAAGGCACCATCACGGTGGAAGAACTGCGTTGCTGAAGTGAACCACCATTTGGGCATGGCTGTTGGTGCCATGTTTGTACGCAAGTACTTTGATGAGAACAGCAAGAGGGATGTGAGTATTTTTGTAGTATCTGATATTTATTTTTAAAACTAGAAACTGATCTTAAACAATCTTAACTCTCTGTTGTCTGCAGACATGTTTTCCATAAGCAACCCAAGTTTCACAGAAGTGTGATTGCGCTGTAGAATTCTACCTTTCTTTGCTGCTTTATTTTTATAATTTCTATATCTACAGACATAAATACTATGACCTCATATTCCATATTGTGGCACTGAACATAGGATACATGACATAAAGAAATTGAATCTAACTTGAGCAGACTTGATTCTTAATTCCATACTTTTTACATATTTAGTTGATCTATCAAGAATATTCAGATGCTGGTTTTTCTTTCAGACTGTTCAGATGACAGAAGAGATCATGCAGAATTTTCAGGAATTACTCAGTCAAACAAGTTGGATTGACACAGAAACAAAAGAGCTGGCTGCTGAAAAAGTGGATGCAATGGCACTGCGGATTGGATATCCTGATTACATTCTTAACCCACAACTCTTAAATGCACAATATGAAGACGTAAGTAACTATATGTAGAGATTTTAAAGATATATAATACATAAAGACTGAACTCTCAGATGTGTATATGCATATATGCAGCAGAACTTATTTTCTATTAGTTTTAAATGACTGAAGCAAATGAATGCTTTTTCTTCAAGCAAAAAATATATATATTTTTAACAATATTTTTCAGTTGCTGATCCATCCAGATCAGTATTTTGAAAATGTGGTCAACATCCTTCAGCATCTGACAAGGGAGGAACAGAGTCATTTAGGCACTCCTGTCAATAAGTCCATTTGGAATACAGCACCTGCAGTTGTCAATGCTTATTACAGTCGTAATAAGAATCAGATCAGTGAGTATACATCATTCCAATTACTAAATAATTTTGAAACTTATAAAACAAATCTGTTTTGTTCTTAAACTATCATTCTTAGCATTTACTTAAACTGAGTAAGAAATCCCTTATCACGAATAATCTATTTCATGGCCATAACAAGGACTGTATATATGAAGGTCAATTTGTATGTTCAGTGTTTCCAGCTGGGATCTTACAGCCTCCATTTTATCATCACTATTTCCCACGCAGCCTTAATTATGGAGGTATTGGTGTTGTGATTGGGCATGAAATTACACATGGATTTGATGACAAAGGCCGCTTGTTTGATAAAGATGGGAATCTACATCGATGGTGGAATGATGAAGCTATAGAAGAATTTAACCATCATGCACAGTGCTTAATTGGTAAGTTAAGTAGACTGTATTCCTTCATTCAGTATTTTGAAAATGTAAGCAACAATATACATTACATACCCACTATGAAATGCAGTGATATCAATGTAGAATATAAATGACTTGTCAAATATCTGAGTATTTTACTAAATGTCATCTGACTAACTAAGAATTTTAATCACATTTGGCACTGTTTAAGAAACAACAACAAGTATTTACTACAAACTACAAAAACCTGGCCAATTTTGTCAAGTGTCTGTCCACCTGACTGTTATGCTACGTATATTTTTGGGTCTGCTGCATGGGAATGTAGCATAAAATGTATAATGTGAAAACTTATTTTCTAAGAAATTTTATGGGGTTCCTTAATTTTTAAATTAAATTTGGGCAATATTTTACAGTATTTGAAGACATATTTAAATAATTTTCCTTTCACTGAGATATGTAATGTTCCTAAAATAATGCAAAACTTATACACATACCAATAACAGTTCTATGCATTTACATTCAAGTGACTACACATGAAGGAACATGGCATGCTATTTAATCTTCCATTTTCATCACTGAGAACAAAAAAAGTAAAAGTCCATAGTGGCCTTCTGGGTTGTGATGACATATGGACTTATAGGTGGGTACCAACATTTTGGGGGATGAAGAGGAAGGTAGTATGCTCCTCCAAAATGCTTCCCCGGTTTCTCCGTGGCATCCCAACAATTACTCCATTCACACAAAGAAGAAGGCAATGGCAAACCACTTCTGGATCATCTGCCAAGAACGTATATGAACAGGTCCCAGTCCGAGAAAAGGATGGAAGGATCCTGTTCATATGGACCTGTCGTCAGACAGAACACTAAATAAATAAATATAATATAAAGGTGTGTCCAGGATATAGGGGTGTCCAACTAGAGGGGTTTTACTGTATTAATTATATAACATACAGGTCCATTAGTACAGCCTTCATCTTTGACCTGCTTACATTTGGTACAGGCTTAAGGCTTAAATTTCCCTTCCACCTTTGAAATGCCATAATGCATGGAAACAATTTTCAGAGCTTTTAGCTACAAGGGACATTTGTTGGCGATGAAATGGATAAAGTATGTATGTCCAGTTTAACATTATTTTGCACTAATTTACAGTATCCTGATTGTTAGATTGTTAGTAATGTTATTTCCTCCAAACTATATGTAACGATCATACTACCACGGTTAGGTGTTCTTGAATTTGACAGTGCCTTTATTCCAAAACAAGTTATGATTACACTACTACGACTTGGCCATGGTCTTACGTATGAAAGTGGTGAAGGTGAGACAGGCATCAATCAAATAGAGGCATCAAGAGATACATTCTATTACATCTCAACAAACTGATTCAGCTCAAAGTCCTCTGTTTGTTAAATTACAACACATTAAAACCAAGATTATATTTGCAGATCAGTACAGTCATTATACAGTGAAAGAGGCGGAAATACAGATTGATGGTATTAGCACCCAAGGAGAAAATATAGCTGACAATGGTGGCATAAAGCAAGCTTTCCGGGTAAGAAGCTAATAGATAATAAAACTTTGTATGATCCATTATCTGGAAATAGTTCATCTAGGCACTGGATGTAATATCTTCCTGTTGTAATAGAATTCTACTGTAGGGTATGTCAAAATGAAAATAAAATGACAGGAAACATATTCAGACTGGGAAACAGTTAACAGAAGCAGTATACAATATATTACTGGTATCTTAAAATACATAATACATAACTAACATTTAACACAAATTAACATTACTGTATATTGCACCAGTCACCCATCATCATCAGCATTATATTAATATTCATAAGGTGACAGGCATTTCAAAGCTAGTAGTTCATTTATTTAGCTTTCATTACTGAACCTTATATAAATTTTGAGCTAATTATTGTTTATTCAATATATTTTATTTATAAAGGTAGCTATAATCAAGTTGAATAATGTTAAAAGAAATATTTTAAAACAGAGGCAAAGCTAAGAGATGAATTTGCTCCTTATAAAATGTGTGTAAGGTAGTGATGGAGTAGTACTTGTTTTACAAAACCAAACTAATGAAAGCCTTTGTCCAGAATCCCCAAATAGAAGATTCCCACCAAGTATTTCAACAAAAATTTTACTAGGCATTTTCATAAATTTCTGCTTAGAAATCTCGAGCACTTATTGGGCATAGTGGTTTTTACAGTATTTCAATTCCATACATGGCCAGAATTGTAAATGCAGGAAAGAAAACAATAAATTCATTATATTCATAAATGCCTAGTATTCTATGATTACATTTGATTTTGTTCAGTGTTTGCTTCCATGTAAGTACCTGTATCACTGGTAATCACATATCACACATACTCACATCCAAGATTTGTGACGATAAGAATCCTGAGTCACCCATTTGTCTCCAGTCTTGTTATTAAAGTGATTTATTAGGCATTAAAAATTTAATTAGTAACTATAAGTTCATCACATATCAAATGAAAGTGTTACTCATACTGGACATATTTTTATGTTCAGGCTTATCAAAGGTGGCTGAATGAATACGGGGATTTTGGTGAGACTCTTCCAGGTATAAATGCAACAGGCCATCAATTATTTTTCCTGAACTTTGCTCAAATATGGTGTGGTACGATGAGACCTGAAGCCACACGTAACATACTTAAAACAGCTGTCCACTCACCTGGGAAGTTCAGGTTTGTATAGAAATGCCTCTCTGAACTAGTTTTCAACATTCTGAATTTTTATCCTAGAGACTACCTTTAAATATTTATATTTTTACATTCTTTAATGTATCAGAACTAAACCCCCCTCCCCCAAGTGACCTTTTATATGTAATGAGTCACAAATTAACAATTGCTGATTGCAGATAATTACAAGACTGCACAAAAATTGTCATTTGATTCAAGAAATTTAAAATTGTATTCAAAATCATTTCCACCCAGAAAATAAAACTCAATACCTATTTATCCTAATCAGTCCTCAGTTAAAAATTACGTGCATTAAAACAGTTTAAACATTAAAACTTAACTAATCACAGAACTGTAAAAAAGCATTTGTTTCATTAATAATTTTAACTGAATTCTTACCAGCTGTTGTAAGAAGACATTCCAACAGGCAGTCATGCAGTCTGTTATTAAATGCACTTACACATACCTGGACAAGGATAAAAGCAAAAATTTACATACACTTATTGTAGCATACTTGGAGAAAAGAGAAAATGAAAACAGAGCAAATCTGATGAATATCAGTTCATTTTACAGACTTCCCAATAAAAAGATAAGTGGCACAGAATATTACACCAGACCCATATATAATGGAAATGATGGTAGAAAATTAATATCACAGGATTTTAAGACATGTCTGGGACCCATTCCCTTATAGCCTTTTGTACTTTTCTACAAAATTTTTATTAAATATGTTTTTCAGCAGCATAACCAGGGCTCCAGAAATACTCTCACCTATTCACTATAGGAAATTTTATGGAGGTCAGTGGCAAATACAATTTTAAAGTTTGGAATATACATATGGGAAAATAAAATTTGTTTGTTTAAGTAGTATTTCTGGAGTCCTGACCATGAAAATAAGAGATTGATTGTAATTTTTACTTTTAATATTTTAGGGTAATAGGAACTTTATCCAACTCTGAAGATTTTGCATTAACGTTCAAGTGCCAACTTGGAATGCCCATGAATCCCATAAAAAAATGCTCAGTATGGTGATCAGCCTCCTCGGATTACGGCCGTACAGCTCACTACGTAACAGCGAGAATCAACTAAAACACTGACGATCTACGTGTTAAATTTGCGTCTTCAGTAAACCATCCATGAAGACATTTAGGCACTGGACTTGGAGTGGTGAAGGTTGCTCGACTCAGTTCTCGCCACGTAGAAGCATCCAATACAAGTATTCCTACCTCTCTTTCTAGTCCTTTGCCCCATACCAGTGCTGATAATACAACTCCATCATCCTCATTCTGGTACCAGAGCACATAAAATGAAGCAATGTCTTATATTCTTATATGAAGGAATCTTACAATTATAAACTTATTCATTGTAATATCATTAATACAAGAATACAGTGGCTCACCTTAGGATGTGGTGAGGGTACAAAAATTGGCTCACTTGGATACACATTTTCCTCACACCACGTAAACCTCGTGCAGGTTTTAATATCCACTTTAATCAGCTGAAACAATGTACATTATTTTACTACTGGATATTATCTACTAGAAATGTAATGTATATTTCTGTAAACCTGTGCAAAAAGCTAAAAGAGGAGTACCAAAACTGGGACCTGACCATGAATAAGAACGAGGCGAAATATCTCTGCACAGGAGGACAGGCAGAAATTTGCAGCTTGATGATGGTATCAGGGTGTGGGCTTGTGAAACGTGTACACTGGGGTGAAGGTTGACAAGAGTAGGAGATGTGAGACGGAAATTCTAAGCAGGATATCTAAAGGAAAGAGGGCTATAAGAGCTCTGAATTATATCTATGGTGAAATACCATAAAAATTAATGTAAATAAAACACATATACAACTTCTTCTTCTTCTTCTTCTATGGCTCTCCGGTCCGTATTTGGTCCATGGCCTCCTCAATTCTCCTGTTCCATTCGGTCCTTCTGTTAGGTCCATCTTCCGAGGTTGAGGTTTCGAAACATCTTCCTTTTTAGGTGCAAGGTTGTTAGCCTTGCGACCAACCCCCAACCTGGAGGACCAGGGTACCTGTCTTAGTCTGACCTCACCCCCTCGACCAATGTGGCTAGGGAGGCCCTACCAGTAGCTATGCTACCGCCAGCATATACAACACCATTCTTAAAAGTATACTGTTATACAGGTGCAAAGTGTAACAGGTAGGGAGAGGGAAAAACAGAGGATCATGGCCACTGAAATGGATTACTTGCAGAGGGCAGCAAGGATCTCTCGATCGGATAAAGTGCGAAATGAATGAATCAGGGAGATTATGAGAGTGGACAGAAACATAATGGATGACACGCAAGCCAAACAATTAGTATGGTATGGCGATGTAAAAAGAATGAGGGAGGAACATTTGCCAAAGCAGGTTTTGGAATGGCAGGCGGAAGGTTGTAGATTTAGAGGAAGACCTAGAGTGACGTGGAAAGGAGATATGAAGGCAATGTCAGGAAGGAATTGAATGAAGGAGACTGGATGGATAGAGAATCGTGCAGAGCTCTGCAAACATACATACAATTTCTGTTGAATATTTAACAGTGTTCCTTTTTCCATGAGTTTAAATTTAAAGAACAAAAATTGATTGTCTCTTTAAGAAAAGGTTCAAAATACTGCAAGGAGTGGTTTAGGTTGCATGTATAAGTGAACAGTAATTATATTTATAACAAGAATAATGAATTTGCATCCCTTTGTGTTTTTTATTTATAAGGACAATTAAATTAAGTTAAAATATACTCTCCATAATATTTATCCAGATTTAAACCCCCGTCGGGGATCGAACCCCGGCCGTCCAGCCCGTAGCTAGTCACTATACTGACTGAGCTATCCCGGCTCATGATATATGGAGTACAAGAGTGTGAAACACTGTAGAGTCTTTCTGTTATGCCCCATTTGGTAAGACTGTAAGTACTATTCCTAATGTCACATGGTCTATTTTTAAGTCATTACAATTCTACTGTTTTCATCATCCCATTATATGGCATCGGAAAGCATATTAACCCTTTCAATGCTGTGAATAATCTGTACATCCCAATACCATTGATTTCTTCTGATATAAATGCTTCTGAATTGATGGCATCAGATCTTTTCTGTCATATTTTGATGATTTTATTTAATTGCCGTGTCCTGCAATCCAGGCATTATTTTTTTAAAATAATTCAGCACAGAAAGGGTTAATAAACTGACTTTCACAGAGATGTCTTTTTTGGACTCACTGTGCCTGGGTTATCTGCATCAACATCGGATGAAATGGCATAAAAGTATCGGTAAGACCGTCCAAGATACTTCTCATAATAAATTCGGGGTGTTTCACAGCCAAGATCACACAGAAGTTCAGGCTGTGACAATATTTTTCCATCAGACAGTTGATAAGCAGTAGCTTTGGCTCCTTGCAATGTTACCAGGTTTGTTTCTGGAACAGTGTCTGAGGAAACGTCCTTTAGCGGCAACACAAATCGCAGAGGTCGACCCCGGAACATTTTGGCATAATCGGGATTCTTCTGAATATTCTGCATTGGAATTTCCATGTTTATTAAAGTAGACACGTAAAATAACTCAGTAAAAAAGAAAGAATAAGTGACTGAATAATTTACCGACTACGCTTAATCCCAAGAAACATAAATATCATGATGATAAGGCGACAACAAATAATAATAATGTAAGTACCTTTACATAATGCATCATAGTGTGTGTTAATATTCTGTGAAATAATTTTGTGGCCACAAAAATTTAAAAGTTTCTTTTTGTATATTGTTAAAAACATTTAAACTTTTTAGCCAGATATATGAAATATGTCATCACAAGATACTGTAGATCTACAATTTTTCTTCAGGAAAAATGATTTTGTCAGGATACAGGCGCTGCCAAACTGACTATTGTGTCTCATTACAACACACTGACAAATTACTTAAGCTCAAAATCATGATCACAGATGTAAACCCTAATGAACAAGCTCAGAATAAGTACTCCATTCCAGAATCAACATAATATCACGTTTTCTTACATGCACTGAGAGGTATTACATCTGCCTTGTCTTGTAAAAATAAATTTACAAATTTTGAAAATTTAGAATTTTCTAAATGTTCTAAATTTTCAAAATTTCAAATTGCAGAATCAAAAATTTCATAATTCCCACATTCAAAAATCATATTTAATCACTTATCCTAACAAAAACTAAACAAAACCAACCAAACATATCGTGTCTTCACTTACCCTAACAGACCTGACTTGACTTAACCTAACCTAACCTAACATGCCCCAACAAAAACAATCTTAACATACAGTGAAGCTTTTGCAGTGACTGAAGTTGCCATTGAAATAACACATAAGAGGGGTTGCCAATGGTAACCATGCTAACAATTGTAAACAAACAAATTTCCACATGGCCACCAGATTTCAGCACCTCTAAGTCCATCTCACAACGTTTCTCAAGTACTTTTATCATCACTTGTGGGGTATTCCGAAGTACAATTCAAATTTCATCCAAATCTGTCCAGTCATTCTCTAGTTAAATCAACTGGATATACAAATGGACACACATGAAGAGCCCATAATGCATTCTGCCTGTGCACTTCATGAAAAGAACACATAAGAAATGTATTGAAAACAATCCATATAAAAATACAAAGAGTTTCCACATATTCTTTACAAATTCTGAATGTTTAATGTGCCTAGCTGATATAAGAAAGAAATACCATGGACCCCAAAGTCATAACATCCATACTAAATTTCATGCAAATCTGTCCAGCAATTCTTGAGTCGAATCATGCAGAGAGACAGACATGGATTAATTTAATGCACATCATGCAGGGAATGGATGTGTAATTAAGAACAAAATGCCTATATACAACCTATTGATATAAAACAGAGTTCATGTTTCAAGAGTTACCATTAAAGCATCCACGTACATGCAATCCAACATAGCGGCATCTTTGTAACAACATATATCAATAATCAGATGATCATCTTCTTCATAAGAGTTGATAATATGGAGGTAAAAGAAAGCATCTGCAAGGAATGTCTTGAACAACTGACCATCTTTTCTACGCATAAGAAGAATATGAGTCTGAAACAATACACAGACGTACGCATGCATACATGTTTATTCACCGACCACGAGAAAAGCCCTGCGGGGGGAAGTCGTTTCTGGTGCGGTGCAGGGGGAAGTGTGACACGCCAGAGTTTTCCACTACTACACAGACTGAAAACATCAAGCAGTTAAAAGTAGCGTGTAGTGAGTGCACCTGTACTGTGTTCTGTGGGTGTTGCGATAATATTCTAGATTAAATCACTGTGCCGCTGTGAGGTAATCTTAAAGCTGTACCCATTAGAACACATGAAAGCCTGTCGTCTGTTGCCCGTTCAGTGGTTGTGGAACGAATGCTTTAAGGATCGGTTGTCACTCGCCGCGAAATCTTGCGCATGCGTATATCGAATTCCTAGCAGGGCCTTACTCCTGGTCTGTATTTTGTTAAGAGCTGTATTGTAATTATACTGAAACCTCCAAATATTAACATAAAGAACAAAGGAAAATCAATTCATGTGTGTGCGTGCGCGTTAGCGATGTAGTACCACGTGCTATGTGATTATACTAGGGCAACAATTCAAATTTTTCTAATCAATAAATATGTCTATATCTCGTTGCTGTCATACTTACCCGTTGATCTTGGTACCATTTGAAGCTTGCTCCCATTGGATCATTCAAAAGATGAGTTTGCATCATGGTTGGTATAGATATAGACAAAGGTTGTTCCACAATCACAAAGTAATTTTCAGTGATGCCAAAAGTATGCATATAAGCAGGCTGAAGAGGCCATCTGGCAGGAACGGAGCCCATTATACTGGCTAACTCAAACATACTCAGTCTTCTACTGGGAAACCCATCAGCTGATTCTGGTAAAAAAATGGCACTGAATATAAAAAATTTCAAACACAGTGATTTCATTTAACATAAAATGTAGTTAGCCTTCTGAAGTTGCCAAAAATGCGGCGTGTCAGACGACGCGAGGGAGGGCGCAAACAGACCAGTTCCTAAGCAACGACGCTATGTATTCTATTCATATCCTTTACTGAGTGGTTAGCATTCCAGCGTCATATTCAGGAGGTTCTGGGTTTGATTTTCACCCCAGATGCAACTTTTTTCGGTTGGGATTTTTTTTTAGCTATTTTCAGTCTCAGTAGCCAAATGCTCGCGTAGCAACTTAGAATAGGCCACAACAACTTCCTTAAACATTTCCATTTCACAATAATCTCGTCCAACACTTAGAATGCATTTCTAAAGTACTGTTTAACTATTGAAATGACAATTATGGCACATGTTCTCAGTCCGCAAACTGTGACATAAAAAATATACCTGCAGATGCAATGTCATAGGCTGCTGGAAATTTGATGATTGAGTAGTGGGGTCCAGTAACTGTTAAAGACATTCCCATGTTGTACACTGTGCCATCCTTCATCACATGTGGATGTGATGTATGATTTACAATCCCCACATACTTGGAAACATTCACCTAAAATGCCAAGAAGTAAATGGTTTCAGAAGAGGGTAAGTTTCAAATTCTGGGTGCTTTAACTTTGGGGAAGTAAGTCCCTGGTACACACACACGTGTGTGAGTGTGTATAAAATCAGGTTATTTTAGGCATATTGTGCAAAAAACACAAAAAAACATTTGATGAGTGATCAGCTTGAAGCTCCTCTCTCTTTGCTCTCGACAAAGAAGCCTCCCAGTACCTACGTTGATAAATTTCTACCAGACCACACGGTGTTACGACCCACAAGACAGCCATCTTCTTATTACTTAGATTTATTGCACTTGTTTTGCAATATCAAGAATACGTAGTCTCACTCACCCTTTCCAACGTGTCTAGAGTTTTGAGGTCAAATCGGTGGATCACGGGGGACTCTGTGAAGGCGTACAATTCGTCTCCGAAAGGATACACGGAGATCATCGCGTTATCTGACATGGATTCTCCAGGCGTGAACAGAGCAGACACCCTGGGAGCAAAACGAATCAAACGTTCGAGCGTCATTCTTCTCAGTTTTAATTCAATTAACGATGATAAAATTGAAACTTTACTTCACAGTCCTACACAAAATATGAACGTCACCACGAAATACAAAATACAAACCTAATAATGACCAGGGATAGTGCAACGAACGAAGAAATAGTGAAGGACATGTACTCATCAGAAAATGAAGACTATAAATCATAGAAAACAATAAAAATCAGTGATTAGTGATAGGTTTATACTACATAACACCCGTTGATGGCTAAATTGTAGCCGAAACTAGTCGTGTAAGTTCCTATGTAATCGAGTACTCGATGGGGAAAGTTAAATGATATTTTAATCTTTTAACAATATTATAATTGTGATTGACGGCAAAAAATTTTAATATATTTTTAATAATTATGAATCACAATATGACGCATTTACAATATCTTATTTAACAAATGTTTCTGACTTTAAAGCTGTTATCTTGTTTTAGGCACCTCTTGACAGTCAGGGTGAAAATATTCTGCAAGATAAGAAAGCTGTATGTATCAGTCAGTTGTCATTAGTCGACCTGGCTGGGAGTGAGAGAACAAATCGAACAAAGAATTGTGGACAGAGGCTTCGAGAAGCAGGTACACTTATTTGTTTATTAATAGTCTTATATAATAAGTGGTGATTTTTGATGCTTCTAAATGTTTTCACTTCATTTGGGGCTCCTATATTCTGATTTCCCCATTACTATTTGTAGGTCAGATGATCTGTGACTTGAAACATTTTAAGTGCAAAATGCTGGCATGTTTGATGAAAATAAGTGAAATGAAACTAACAGCAACTGTGGAATAACATTATCCGTCTTACAATTTATGCACTTTTAAATTATGTGCTAATCACTGAATATTAATGTATCAGTTTGGGAAATGTGGTTGTAAGCTAGTACCATGCGGACATGTGAAATATATAACCAGTTTGTTTGCATTTTTGTCTTAGTTCATTAAAAACTTTGTCATCTGTGCTTTGCAGTCCATCTTGACTTGTTACTTGTAAGTCCAAAACGTATAGTCTCTTCTGTAATTAGTCCTCGCTGTCATTCCTACTTTCCTTTAGTAAAAGTGCATACTAGTATGACATTTTTATGACCAACAGCACATGGTTAACAAGTTCAAGAATCTTAATTTAATTGCTAATGGCACTTACTCTGCCTTAAAAACAATGATAATTTAATGTACATTAATTATTATAAGGAAATTAATTTAATTTAATGTTTTTCTCGTAAATGGTCAGATTTAGGGAACCGCTAAAGAGTGCTAAGCAAGAGCTGCCTCTGAGTGTGTGTGCATAACAGCAAATCAGTGGATGAACTATTACCATATTTACTTGTGTTTAACACTTTCTCCCCCTCCAAATTTATTTGTTCTTAAAATTAGGGTGCATGTAGTACATGAAACAGTGTGTGTCACCAACAATCACAAAATATGAGTATGTATTAAGGTGGCGACTGACTTGTAA
>NW_019060891.1:1471-15240 GCF_000696155.1 Zootermopsis nevadensis
TACATTACATTACATTACCTTACCTTACCTTACCTTACATTACATTACATTACCTTACCTTACATTACATTACTTTACCTTACCTTACATTACATTAGATTACTTTACCTTACGTTCAGCTACCACAGACCCACCTTAAGCGTAACTAATTCAAGTTGAATAATCAATGTCTTAATCAAACTTATCTCAATTGTAAAGCATGTATAAAGGAAATATTTAGAATAAAGCCAATATATAAAATTCCTTTCCGTATAGACGTATTTACGTCAAATTCTCCGGAACCATGGTTCCACTGACAACTTTTTTTACACCTCAGACACTTGCAGCTGGCAAATACCTGAGCTCACTCTTCTTTTCCTTCATATCTCTTTATCAACATAGTAGAGTGTCCTATTAACCGTATCCCATGTCTTCTTTTAGTTCCTGTAAACTCATTCTCATAATCCTTCCTACTCTTCCACTTCAAACTCTATCCTACAGACATTTCCCTCTTCAAGTCTGGTGGATAAAGACTGGCCACGGAATGCAAGGAGAAAACACCATGGTACTTTCGCAAGAAAACCCATATGAACAGTGTGATAAATCAAAACGGCCCCGAGTCGATGTCATTGTACTGAGAGTCGCCTTGAAACCCCGTGGCAATGAACATCGTACAGTGTAAGATTTAAGGTTTTCACAGCGGTGAGTTTAAAGATTTCTGTATTCTGGGTTGTTGCGCTGTGTAGTCTCGTCGATGTGTACCAACGTTACAGGAGTCGTACTGCCTCCGTCACCAGGACGATGAATATTCAGACATAAATCTTCAACTTCGTACAGGTTTATGCACCCACAAGTACAGTAGATGATGACATTGTGGAAGCGTTTTAAAGTAACCTGGGGGCAACGTCGGGTCGACTGCGGCAACGTCGGGAGATTCTACTCGTTATCGGCGACTTGAATGCTAAAATTGAAAATACGTATGCAACGGATGAATACTACGGCGGCATGGAAAAGTTTGGACTGGGTGACAGTAATGAACTTGTGATTCAGTCTACTGCCAAGAAGGTTGTACACATGGAAGTCGAATGATGGTCGAACAAGAAACCAAATCGATTACATTCTGGTCGACAAGCGATGGCGCTCTGCAGTGTGCAGGGCTACAACATTCTCAGGCGCAAAGATCGGATCAGATCACCAGTTGTTGTGTGCACGAATGCGAGTCAGACTACGTTGAGTTGGGAAGAAGATGATGTTTAGAAGGGAACCACTCACCAGCGCTGAAAGGAGACGTTCATTGAAAAAGTGTCGCAGGTTATAGTCAGTAATATCAATAATGCATGGAACAATGATGTGGACCCTGATACGATGTGGACGCAGATGAGGGACTCTGTGCGGTCGGTTGCCGATGAGACAGCGCAAGAACGTCCATGCCGACCAAAAGAACGTCAAATGTGGATGACTGATGCGAACCTTGAGCTTGTACAACGAAGGAAGTCATTTAGGTAACAGGCACCAGATGGGTCACCATCACAAAAATATCATGATATATGCCGTCAGATACAGCGTAGATAGGGAAGAGTCCATTGAAGATGCATGTCAAGATGTGGAGAGGCATGCAGTGAAGAACGAGATCAGTGCAGTGTACAACAAGGTGAAGCAGATGACGCGCGAGTTCAAACCGAAATCGTGGGCTGTAAAGGCTGAAGATGTCTCCATTTTGTGGGCAAGGGAGCATGTCATTGAACATTGGCGCCGTTACTGTAAAACTCTGTATGAAGAGGATGTGATCGTACAACCATCAGCAGATATCCCACGAATCGTGATCAATGCCGAGCCAGAACCAGATATTCCTCTTGGAGATGTGGAAGAGGCGATAAAGAAATTGAAGATACGTAAAGCTCCAGGATGTGATGGAATAAAAGCCAAACTTAAAAAGGATCTTGGCAAAGTCGCTGTTCGAGCTCTATGGAAAGTCTGCAAAGCCGTCTGGAATACGGGCAGATGGCACATGGTGCAAATCAGTGCTCATCCCGCTACACAAGAAAGGGTCGGCGCGCATATGCAGCAATTATCGACCATTGCGCTAATTCCGCATGCCTGCAAAGTACTCCTGGAAATCATAAACACCAGGATGACAGCATTTTTAGACAGGCAGATACCACCAGAACCAGCTGGCTTTGTCCCTGGACGAGAAACCCGCGAACAAATACTAAATGTGAGACGAAAAGGCGAGGGAATTCAACATACCCGTAATTATGTGCTTCGACTATTCAAAAGCTTCCTACTTCACTGTTCTAGATTCTAGTGGAGATTGGCGTACCAAACTATCGTGCCGGACTAGTGCGATCGCTGTACGAATCTAATGAGATGGTCGTGCGTTTGAATGGCATCGATTATGAACCATTGAAGGGGCAGAAAGGAGTACGGCAGAGCTGTATCTTATCGCCGCAACTGTTTAACTTGTACGATGAATAAAACATGCGGAAGGCACTAGCTAGCTAAATGTGCGGCGTCTCGATTGGCGGAAAGAAGCTCTCCAACTCGAGATACGCGGACGACACGACCCTTAAATCCGCAAATAAATAGCAGATGATCAGATTTATTGACCGGGTTAAAACCATCATCGAAAAACTGGGTCAGTTTATCAACACGAGCAAAACAAAGTTGATGGTGGTTGACCGAGTCGGCAGACTTAGGAGACTGACATCGCCATCACTTGGTGTTTCGAGAAAGTGGAACAGTTCACATACCTCAGTTCGCTGATTGAGGCTTCTCGTGGCTCAAACGCGGAAATCAGAAGACGGCTCAACATGGCGAAGTCGGTGATGACGAGGCTATGGAGATTCACATGTAACAAAGAGGTCTACCTGTGCTTGAGAATAAAGTTAGTGAGTAAGTTCTTGTTTCCGGTGGCACTTTATGGGGCCGAGACTTGGACGATGAAAGCGATCGATCGAAAGCGCATTGATGCCTTTGGGATGTGGACCTGGAGAAGGATGATGAGAATCCCGTGGACGGCACATCGCACTAACGTTTCCTGTTTGGAAGAGGTGAAGCCGGACTCAAGACTTAGTGAAGTCTGTGCAAAATGGGTACTACAGTTCTTTGGGCATTTTGTCCACGTGACGCGTCCAGCATTGAAAAGACAGTCATTCTAGGGAAAATCGTGGACAAAAGAAGTCACGAACGTTGCCCTTCAAGATGTATAGATCAGGTCGCACAATTGACAAACAAGCCGATCGCCAACGCAGTCCGTCTAGCACAGCACCGCGAGGGCTGGAGAATAATCACGATTCATTTTGGTCACGAAGGTCAAGCTTGACCATAGACGATGAAGAAGAAGAAGAAGTAGTTACTTTTTAGATCAACTATGATACTTTCCTTCCACATTTGCATAGGTGTCTCATGTGGTCTTTTTTTCTTTAGGGTTTTCAGAATTATATTTTATAAGAATTTTTGATCCCTTTTAAAAAGTGGTACAAGCCCTGTCTACCTGATCGTATTTGATTTGAACACAATAACATTTCTTGATTTTTATTTTCCTCCCTTGTCCAATAACAAGCACTGTATCTCTTAATGGTTACACGTGGCTTTGATGTTATAAGTGTGCATCCTGAATTTGTCTTAATAGACCCATTATCACTTTAACAAAATTACAGGTACACCGAGATTCTGCATTTTGTCACCCGCCGTGGCCTACTCTGTGTGTCTTTACCTTCTGCTGATGGTGTCATTTTACTGCAGCCTCCAGGAACGCATGATGTCTCTCCACGACAGAAGGAATTTTGACTACAAATTATACAATGTGTTACACGTGTCTATATGTGGAACCTGTGTGATAATCCCTTTGCTTATGGCATTAGACTTGAAGAAGCTTGTTCTTTACACAGGCGAATGGATGCAATATCAGGTTAGTTTTATTTCCTAGGATTAAAGTAGTAGTTTGAGCTATGTAATCTTGTGATTTTATCACCTTAAATATATCAAAAATACAAGAACGATGGTAAAATTGCGAACTTTGTTCGTAGTTTAGTTTTCATTGAGTTCTCTCAGAGACTGCGATCTTAATTCTCAGAATTTGGATATGCTGGAACTGAGGTGGCGAATAGGAAGACGGCTGGCTGTCTTCTGGGATGGAGCGCCGTGTAGACATAAAGTCTACCAGAGGACAGTCATCTTCCGAAGTATTGTTTTCCAGTGCAATTATTCTGTAGATATGCACTGAATTTTTTCTGATTATTTCGTTGGTATAATGCATATTAACTCAGTACTCTTAATGTTAGTACCCTCTTATCTTTCTTAGTTATCATTCAGCTTGAAGTAATAGCTGCATAAAATATAAAGGCATTATTGAATTAAGTGAAAATAATATAGGTTATGTTCACCTGATGATGGCAAACTTTCATCGAAACTCAGCCTAAAAGTACATAATAAAGTACGTTTGTGGTGGCTATATAATCTATGTTGGTATAAATCTTGTCATGAAGTAAAAGTCAGATACCACGCGCTATATAATAGGGATTTATCAGTTATCACCAACAAAATAAAACATTTGGTACCATTGTAAGATTTGAAGCTTTCATGGTGATTGAATGCAGTGCCATTAGCCAGATTACAGCGGCGATGTAATCTAACTCTTCGGAGACTGTGTACCACAACCACGATTCCATTCTTATAAGTCTGATGTCCTGAGAAAACTTCATTGCATTTCGTGCTGTTGTCATTTTGTTATCAAATTTCTAGATTTCTTGATCATAGAATTTATAGGGAAACAGTTTTTTATTTTAAAATACAGATTCAAAACTGTTTGGTAGTGTTGGTGACAGGTTCTTTTCGCAAGCTCACAATTGATTTTTTCACACCAATGTTGGCTTGAGTTGTTTTGCCATTTGATTTCAGCAAAAGTTGTATTGACACAACCCTTTGTTGCAGATACTGTTCCGGAAAGTCACTGGGCAGCTGTTGGTATTGTCCGTTCGAAGGCGATGTATTTGCTACGCAGTTCTCAGCTGCTTGGGAGGAACTTCAACTATCTTCTTTTACTTCTACGAACCACGAGTTCCTTTATTAGCCCTACCTAGTTATATGTTTTCAGGCATATTGGCGGAAATTATGGTTAGTTACTGGATGATCACTTTCCACAGCCTTTCGTTAGCTGGCAGCAAATACGCGACATGTTTCAAGGTACATTTGAGTTTGCACGTTGCAACTGGGAATGGTTTCAGACAAACAGGTCTAAAAAATTCAGGTGTTCTAATGGAAAATTTTTTGACACATTTTTTAGTTTTAACAACTAGATATTTTAGGAGCTCAGAGATAGCTCAGTCAGTACAGTGACTATCTACGGGCTGATGTTCGATCCTCGAACGATTTTTCTCCTAGCCTCTGCGTCCTAACCGGTTCTGGGGCTCACACAGCCTTTTGTTAAATGGGTACAGGGATTCTTTTCCAGCGGCCAGGGCGTGATACCTACCATTCATCCCCATCTAGTGCCGATTCAAGAATGAGTACGAGCTATATATACCTCTCCTCACAAGCGACCTATATGGGGTGTAGAGGGGCTGCTTTACTTTATTTTTACACCTAGGTATTTTAAACGAAATTACAGGGATTTTAAAAATGTTAAGTTATAAGAATTTGATATTAGACACACATCCGTCAAACGACCCACAAAGAGCGAATAATTGAAATTTTTTTATGTACTTACTTGTGTATTCGTTCTTTTTCTTAGGCTAAGAATTCCTGGACCTTCACCTGTAGCTCCACGCACGTAATCACAGTTTGTTTTTTCCTGTGCCTTGTACTACTTTGTCTGAAATTAACTTGTTTATTTTCTTTGTGATGTCGTAAGTTTAGAAATGGTATACACGAAAGTGTCATTGTGAAGGCATAAATAAACTGTAGATGCACAGTATCTTTCATATGTAACTTGCTGTCGAGTTAAAAATATGAAACAGATAATCAAATTAATAATTATTTTGAATCGACACATTCTTGTTTATAAAACCCTGCACATTTTATCAGACATGTTTTCCTATACGTTGATGTACAGTAATATCTATGCTGCTACTTTCGAGTTTGGGATTGAAACTATGCATTTTATAAGCCCATTCCATATTTCTCCTCTGTTAAGGTACTGCCACTGGGAACTCAGTTAAAAATTTTGTAAAATACTTTCTAATGTCACAGGGCAGTAGTTTATGTTCATAACGGATATAGTACATCGGCCTGTATATATGCAATATACATGTTCAGAAGAAGGGAGATGTCTGTTCTCATCTGAACATCATCAGCGTTACATTCTTCAATTTTATCATAAATTAAAGATTTCCGTCTTCTGGGTTGTTGCGCTGTGTAGTCTGGTCGATGTTAACCAACGTTTCAGAGGTCATACTTTACGGTATCATACTTTAAGATTTCGTAACTCTATTCCAATTTGCATATAGATTCCCTCACAATGATATTCGCATAAAAGATTTGTGTACCAAATTTTAATATTGGAATGTTAACAGACATACTTAATCTTGTTAACGTGAATGAATTAATCTTTGTTTTCCAGAGTAAATTAAAACAAAGAACCGTGTCTGCAGAGTTGATAGGGGAGTACAGAATTCTGTGGATGCGTTTGCGTGAACTGGTGTCAGGAGCAGGTAAGATCATTTTTGTATCACTCCGCCTTGTGACTTAAACCTGTTACATTTGATACACTGCGTTTTGGGTCACATGATTATGGAAATTACTTACAATGTCGACCTTAATGTTTATTTAATAGGTGTGTAGTTTGTGTTAATTGCTGATAACCTAATTACAGTACGTATGTCAAACCTAATAATTGATAAAATATTTTTCCACACATTTATTTAATTAAATTACTACTACTAGGGGATAATGTGCAAATGGCGGTCACTTAAGAGTAAATATCAATAAAACAAAAGGTATAAGCAAATTTGAAGCTTTATACAAAATGCTATTTAGTCTGAAGTATCTACTTCTAATCTATGCAGTATAAAACACGTTCGACGTATCAAAAAATCTGTTGGAAATGATAACTGTAGACGTTGCTTTGACCGGTATTCTCCACCCTTTGGGGTACTGACGATCACTATTTGAGCTTCAAGATATCACTGAAACAAATAAGATAATGAGTGAACAAAATGTTTTCTTAGTAAGTAATAGTCATGTATGTGAGTTTTCAAAATGTGTACACATCTAAATCATATGAAGGTACAAATTCCAATGTAATTCTAAGATAAAAATCTTCAATGCCCTTTTTAATTTTGTGTTTCTTCTTTTCAAACACAGATCACTAAGATAACCATCCGTAAATTCTCAGCCACTGCATTCTGCATGTGCCCAGATACCACAGCCTGTGCATCTGCACCAGAGTTCTCCGTCTTTCTCAAATTCTTCACATTTTTCACAATCTATTCCTATGTCATCCTCTTCATTTTCGTCAAGAATATTTTGATCATTTATGTCGGTGTCCTCTTCTGATAAAGTGAAGTATACCATTTCTTCAGATTCTTCCTGCAGCGTTTCTTTCTCTCTTGGAGGCTTGTTTCCTTATTTTGAATTTTCTTTGTAAATATTGATGTTTGCCTACTTTTACTTGCATTTCTCTTTAATGCCTAGCTTTCTAAAGAACCCTTCATGGGTGTCCCTGTCAGAATCTCCGAGTGCTGCTTGCCTCTGCTTTTTCTGCAATGTGTCCGTGGACCCACCGTAGGTAATGGAGATCCTTGCCCGCCATTACCCCAAACGCGTAACCTCAAACGTAAGGCGCATTGCCATGAAATAGCACATATTTATTCATCATCATCTACGCAGTTATAACATCCAACTTTTGCATGTTTTGTACACCCACAAGAAAAATTCATATAATTCAAAGAAAGTTCTTTCACCTCAGATATTTCAATGTAAAATATTAGATCATATGAGCACAAAACAGACATATGCAACTATCTCGGTAACTGCACCAGAAGCTAGTGGCGGAATTCGCTGTTGACCTTTACTGAATCAAGCTCTGGATGTTAGCACTAGCTTCAAGCTTCTATCTAATACGTTCGTCAGAAAATTACCTGACTGGAATTACACATTGATTGCCATTCCCCCGTCCTCCCCTATATCAATCTATCAGTGTTTAATATTATAGCCAGTGCGAGGCATGTTTGATTATAGGAGTGCGCATTACGTGACATGCCGAAAAAACGTGGGTAGTACATGTAATGGAAACGCACATCTTTATTGCACTCGCCGTCACTGGGAATAATTTCAGCACTGTTTAAAAATATTACACAACTATTAGTCTGCTGAAACTGTAACCGCATTCAGGGCGCAGTTTTAAATACAAAGATGTCTCGGTTTGTTGCAGGAGTTGCGACGGAAACTACGTTGGCCCTGTACGTCATATTTCTTCTCTTTGGCCAAGTCATGTGCTTGTACGGACTCCTGTTTGGGATCAGCGATGGTCACTCCAGCAGAAACGTGACGATGACTGTTTGTGGCGTGGTCGGACTTCTGTTTGTAGCTCATTTCTATTGTGTTTGCAGAAAAGCGGACTACATAATGACAACTGTAAGTAAGATCAAGTGCAGATAAAATATTACAAGTTTTCGACATCCATGTGTGTACTTTTCTTTGTATGAAGTGGTCACTGTACCCACAATGTCAAAAATACCTGGCGGTGACCATACCCCCACATCAACACGTACACACTCACAAGATCGAAAGTAAAATGCAATCGTCGGCCATATGTCAATTGTAATTGAAATAAGACCCAAAATTTCATTACGTCCCAAATACTTACAACTTTGTTTCTTACTGCAGGTCGAAATAAAAGTTCAGAAGGAGTTACATCATATCACAACATGGTGCAGAAGGCAGGACATACAGCAGGAGGTCAGTATATGCATGGAGTACGAATTATCGAAGGATGCTGGAAAGTAGTGCAGAAATTTAATGATTCAAAGCATTTTCGTTAATTCAGGTTTGTGTTTTTGGAGCGTATAAGTTTGTATATTAGTTTTCGTCGATAAGAAGTTTCTTTCTCATGGACAACTTTCTTTACTATCGGTAAGCATAAAATGGTGTCGCAATTTCAAGATTATAGGAATTACATTCAGTATCTCAGCAGTGATACATTTATCATTCTATTTTACCCAAAGTTTAAATAAAGAGTGCAAACACCCCTCTTTCTAACAGACATGACCATTCCTTGAATTGCCTTAAGCAAAGTCTAGCTTATTGTTTAATTTACAGGAGTCAATTCATGGACTCTTTCTTTAACCGGCTTATAGAACAAAATGAAACGTATAATGAGCATTATAACTACATTCTATAGTAAAGTAGTAGATTGTCTATTCTGTTCCTTCGGGGTTTGTGAAGAGAATTTTGCATTTGCCTATTACGTTTTCCTCCTCTGTTGAAATACTTCCATTGAAATATCAGTTTTAAAATTTTGTAAAATAATTTCTCCTGTCACAGGGCAGGAGTTTACGTTCATAACGGATATAGTACAACGGCCTATATGTATATATAATGCAGAACATAGTAGATGTCTATTCTCAGTTGACCATCACCAGCGTTACATTAGTTAATTTTATTACAAATTATTTTCATTTGTTTACGGTATCATACTTTAAGATTTCGTAACTCTATTCCAATTTGCATATAGATTCCCTCACAATGATATTCGCATAAAAGATTTGTGTACCAAATTTTAATATTGGAATGTTAACAGACATACTTAATCTTGTTAACGTGAATGAATTAATCTTTGTTTTCCAGAGTAAATTAAAACAAAGAACCGTGTCTGCAGAGTTGATAGGGGAGTACAGAATTCTGTGGATGCGTTTGCGTGAACTGGTGTCAGGAGCAGGTAAGATCATTTTTGTATCACTCCGCCTTGTGACTTAAACCTGTTACATTTGATACACTGCGTTTTGGGTCACATGATTATGGAAATTACTTACAATGTCGACCTTAATGTTTATTTAATAGGTGTGTAGTTTGTGTTAATTGCTGATAACCTAATTACAGTACGTATGTCAAACCTAATAATTGATAAAATATTTTTCCACACATTTATTTAATTAAATTACTACTACTAGGGGATAATGTGCAAATGGCGGTCACTTAAGAGTAAATATCAATAAAACAAAAGGTATAAGCAAATTTGAAGCTTTATACAAAATGCTATTTAGTCTGAAGTATCTACTTCTAATCTATGCAGTATAAAACACGTTCGACGTATCAAAAAATCTGTTGGAAATGATAACTGTAGACGTTGCTTTGACCGGTATTCTCCACCCTTTGGGGTACTGACGATCACTATTTGAGCTTCAAGATATCACTGAAACAAATAAGATAATGAGTGAACAAAATGTTTTCTTAGTAAGTAATAGTCATGTATGTGAGTTTTCAAAATGTGTACACATCTAAATCATATGAAGGTACAAATTCCAATGTAATTCTAAGATAAAAATCTTCAATGCCCTTTTTAATTTTGTGTTTCTTCTTTTCAAACACAGATCACTAAGATAACCATCCGTAAATTCTCAGCCACTGCATTCTGCATGTGCCCAGATACCACAGACTGTGCATCTATACCAGAGTTCTCTGCCTTTCTCAAATTCTTCACAAATGAAATATTTTTCACAATCTGTTTCTATGTCATCCACTTCATTTCCGTCAAGAATATTTTGATCGTTTATGTCGGTGTCCTCTTCTGATGAAGTGAAGTCTACCTTTCCTTCAGATTCTTCCTGCAGCGTTTCTTTCTCTCTTGGAGGCTTGTTTCCTTATTTTGCATTTTCTTTGGAAATATTGATGTTTGCCTACTTTTACTTGCATTTCTCTTTAATGCCTAGCTTTCTAAAGGACCCTTCTTGGGTGTCCCTGTCAGAATCTCCGAGTGCTGCTTGCCTCTGCTTTTTCTGCAAGTTATTCGTGGACCCACCGTAGGTAATGGAGATCCTTGACCGCCATTACCCCAAACGCGTAACCTCAAACGTAAGGCGCATTGCCATGAAATAGCACATATTTATTCATCATCATCTACGCAGTTATAACATCCAACTTTTGCATGTTTTGTACACCCACAAGAAAAATTCATATAATTCAAAGAAAGTTCTTTCACCTCAGATATTTCAATGTAAAATATTAGATCATATGAGCACAAAACAGACATATGCAACTATCTCGGTAACTGCACCAGAAGCTAGTGGCGGAATTCGCTGTTGACCTTTACTGAATCAAGCTCTGGATGTTAGCACTAGCTTCAAGCTTCTATCTAATACGTTCGTCAGAAAATTACCTGACTGGAATTACACATTGATTGCCATTCCCCCGTCCTCCCCTATATCAATCTATCAGTGTTTAATATTATAGCCAGTGCGAGGCATGTTTGATTATAGGAGTGCGCATTACGTGACATGCCGAAAAAACGTGGGTAGTACATGTAATGGAAACGCACATCTTTATTGCACTCGCCGTCACTGGGAATAATTTCAGCACTGTTTAAAAATATTACACAACTATTAGTCTGCTGAAACTGTAACCGCATTCAGGGCGCAGTTTTAAATACAAAGATGTCTCGGTTTGTTGCAGGAGTTGCGACGGAAACTACGTTGGCCCTGTACGTCATATTTCTTCTCTTTGGCCAAGTCATGTGCTTGTACGGACTCCTGTTTGGGATCAGCGATGGTCACTCCAGCAGAAACGTGACGATGACTGTTTGTGGCGTGGTCGGACTTCTGTTTGTAGCTCATTTCTATTGTGTTTGCAGAAAAGCGGACTACATAATGACAACTGTAAGTAAGATCAAGTGCAGATAAAATATTACAAGTTTTCGACATCCATGTGTGTACTTTTCTTTGTATGAAGTGGTCACTGTACCCACAATGTCAAAAATACCTGGCGGTGACCATACCCCCACATCAACACGTACACACTCACAAGATCGAAAGTAAAATGCAATCGTCGGCCATATGTCAATTGTAATTGAAATAAGACCCAAAATTTCATTACGTCCCAAATACTTACAACTTTGTTTCTTACTGCAGGTCGAAATAAAAGTTCAGAAGGAGTTACATCATATCACAACATGGTGCAGAAGGCAGGACATACAGCAGGAGGTCAGTATATGCATGGAGTACGAATTATCGAAGGATGCTGGAAAGTAGTGCAGAAATTTAATGATTCAAAGCATTTTCGTTAATTCAGGTTTGTGTTTTTGGAGCGTATAAGTTTGTATATTAGTTTTCGTCGATAAGAAGTTTCTTTCTCATGGACAACTTTCTTTACTATCGGTAAGCATAAAATGGTGTCGCAATTTCAAGATTATAGGAATTACATTCAGTATCTCAGCAGTGATACATTTATCATTCTATTTTACCCAAAGTTTAAATAAAGAGTGCAAACACCTCTCTTTCTACCAGACCATAACTATTCCTTGACTTGTCTTAAGAATAGTGTAACTTGTTTAATCTACAGGAGTCAATTTATGGGTGCTCCAATTACTACATCCAATATTCAGTTACTTTAAAATGACGAGAAGGATTTAGACTACGTGTTTCATTCAGTGACTTAATTTGTTATTATTTTGAAATCAAATAGTTCAGTTCATCGGTTTGTCAAGTTAGTAACATTTTGGGGTAGGCGTAACAGGCTTCATTTATCATTTTTCTTAGACTTCCAGGCGTATTCCATCAAAATGCCCTACCGAAAGCACGAAGAATCTATTCTTTCTTATATTTACGTGCTGTAAGTCGATATTTAGACAACTGATATGCTTATTAGGTTAGTTGGCTCATTGACAATGGGAGGAAAGCTATAAATATACAAGAATGAAGTTGGCAAAACAATCCAGCCTGTGGCAAAATCCTCCAACTACATTCTTCAAGAAGCTGGAAAGGGCTAAGCTGTTTTATGTGTGCCTCAACTTCTCTTCAATTTACAACATTTATAGCAATTTCTTCGTTTGCCTAATTAGAAGAAAAATTATTTTCGTATTTCTTTGACATAGCACCAGTCAGAGAAATTAACGCATTGGGTTACATTATTTATGGATAAAGCTTACAATTTCTTTTGTAGAGAAGCATAAAATCAGAAGTAAACAAGCTTACTCATCACCACTCTAATAATATTTACTCTTCCAAGTAACTGAGTTCAGGTAGACTACATTTCGGTCTCAGTCCAAATATCCTGTCCTTGTTAGATCAGCTGTGAACGAGACATGAACAATGTTTGTATGTTGTGTTTTATTGAGATGATATTAAAATACATAATCTGTTTTTGAAGGAACTGGTTATGAATCAACATCTGGAGCAATAACTTCCTTGTAGCTCTTTTTCAGATACACAATTCTGTACTTTTACGAAATTTTAAAATACCAAAAGATTTAGTCAGTAGGAATAATGAATTTTTACAGCTTAATAATACTTTGTGAGATAAATAGATCTTTCGTAATAATCCATGATATATTGTTCTAGGTAAACAACTTTCTAGGAACGATATCGATGAATCCTCCAGTGATATCAGTGCTGGGTTTTGCGAACATAAACAGAAGATTGTTCGCTTCGGTGAGTATGTAACTACTTACAATACAATAACATATTATAATTTTAATAATCTAGTGTATATTTGACAAGAGAAAAAGTGTATTACTGTAACGTCATATATGCATATGCAAACTACGACCGTCTTTGTTGTGACGATCTATAGACTTGTAGTTTGTTAACATCGCGCTGAAAGAGCGTATCGTCTCAATTTTCAGGATAGATCAATACAGG
>NW_019060895.1:0-23753 GCF_000696155.1 Zootermopsis nevadensis
GTAGTCACCGTCTCCTGAGAGGAGACTAAACAGCTTTGCAAGGCAAATCCTTTATTAAAATGCAGTAAAAATCGAATCACGCTTCTAGAAATTAATCGAATATTCGGCGAATAAGGAGGAATTAAATAAAAGAGACCAGAGGAGGAGGGGGGAATATTTATAAATAGCGTTTATCGTTTCAGTTATTCCATACAGAAATCGATTCGCGAATTCCTAACATATTTTTTCTACAAAATGGCAGGAAATAACATTCGAACCCAGAATAAGGGTTCTGACAGAGAATACGAAGAGGCCTGCATGTTGTAGGTTGTTTGAACTCAGTAAGTTTCCTTGGAATGACGTAAACTGTCATGCACCCAGACTAAAGCCCGGTCTACACGTAACGTCTTATCGTACGTTTTGTTTCATCAGTTAAGATGTTGACGTAAAACTGACCAAAATCTCATGTCCACACTATTTATGTTTTAGCTACCGATTTATGCTCAGTTTCATAGATACCATGGATGAAGTATTACTTGTAGCGATTATTTCATTGTGTCTAGTGAAATTGAAAAGAAAGAAAGTTGTTCGTCGCTCACGGTGAGCTAGACGATGGTTGCTAAAGAGGGGCAGATTCTCTCATGTGAATTTGCTTCGGGAATTACGTCATGAACCTGGAGATTGGCGTAATTATTTACGAATGGATACGGACACTTATTTGAAATTACTATCGTTAGTAACTCCAGAAATACAAAAAAAGGACACTACCATGAGAAGGGCTATCACACCCCATGAGAGACTGATTGCTACTTTAAGATTTCTAGCGATAGGTAGAAGCTACAAAGACTGACGTTTTACCGGAAAACAATGCTCTAACCGATCCGTTTTCTGAGAGACGTCCGTCTTCATTCAGTTCAGGCAAAACGTCCGTTTCTCTGTCCATACGTAACATTTTGACTGATACGTCTTAACTGATCAAACAAAACGTACGATAAGACGTTTCGTGTAGACCGGGCTTTAAGCGACCTTCCGTTCAGGTTAATAGACTGGAACAAAATTGCTGAACCATCGTTAGATTAAGAGACTGCTACTAAACGCCTGAAAATCGTCTTTTATCTTATTTGCATTCTGTCCCTTTGGGGATTTAGAACGATTTTGGTGAAAAGTAATTCTTGCTTCGGGCTTATAAATCAACACTGTGAGTTAACGAGATCAAGAAAGAGTGGAAACAGAAATGGAAAGCAAAAGATACGAAAAAATAAAAGGGAGAATAATAGAAGAAGAAAACGAATAATTTTTCCAAATGTTGAACTACATTTTATAGCGTAAGGTTACGGAATAAGGCTGGTATAATTGGTTAAATAGTAAGTATGGAACAGGCGAGGTCTTTGGACACGGTAGGGCTTACATTAACGCTTAGGTGTACAATTTGAATGTTTTGTCTGATTTTAATTAAATATGACGTGGGCACGATTTTAATTAAATGTAATTCGTTTTAAGGTTATATTTCACACGGAGATGAATACATTACTGGTCCTATCTCTCTCAGAAGCAAATCTTCTCTTGAGACAGAACGTGCTCAAAACCAAAGCACCTTTCACTTTTTATTATTTCGAGTTTGAATTTCAGTTTCATAAGCTACGGTTCGGAAATCAGTCGCTTCTATTTTTATTTTCAAACTTGCTGGAAAAAAAATTAACTAACTCCATGGCAGCAGAAACTACAGGTCCGATACCGACAACACCAAAGCCCGCCACCGGACACGATCCAACTCATCCATTTACCATCTTCACACACACACCTCCCTAAGATATATCTCGATATTATCCTCCCATCTCTCTCTTGGTTTCGCCATCGGTCGCTTTCCAGAAAGATTTCCCACCCTTTCCTACCCCCATGCGTACTACATGCCCAGCCCATCGGATCTTTAGAGATTTCACTATCCTCGCTGTGCTAGGTGACCTGTACAATTCATGTAGCTCCTCATTATGTTATATTCTAAACTCCCCACTTATTCCGTACTTCCTAGGTCCAAATATTCTCCTGAGCACCTTATTTCCAAACACTTGTAATCTGAAGATTTCTGTCTTCTGGGTTGTTGCGCCGTGTAGTCTGGTCGATGTTTACAAACGTTTCAGAGGTCATACTGCCTCCATCATCAGGGCGATGAGTATGAAGATTTCTGTCTTCTGGGTTGTTGCGCTGTGTAGTCTGGTCGATGTTTACCAACGTTTCAGAGGTCATACTGCCTCCGTCATCAGTGATGCCCTTTTTATTTAAGGTTAATTCAAATTTTATCCCACCAGATGCGCCGAGTTCATTGAAGTGGTCGAGTTATAATTTTGGACGCGCTTGTCCTAGGCCATGTCTTTTTACTACTTTAAGGACTGAGAGGAATTTTACACAAATTGAGACACCTTTATGTTACATACGACTTTTCGGACATTGGATACACGTTCAGCATTGTCTTTGCTTACACTAAGAAATCAGATTTAATTGAATTGCATTTCTTATTAAGATGTTTCAGAACAGCATCTTAGGACAATATTTGATCAAAGGAGGAAAAGTAACACGAACCTGAACAAAACTGAATAATTAATAGTTATCAATATAAGGTTCCTATACAGGTTACATAAATTATGCTCTTTGCCAAAGACTTTCTGGTTGATCAACTCAAGGTGTGGGCTTTAAGGTAAATGACGCATGACAAGACAATAAAACATATGACATTTCAGTAGGAACACTAGAAGGAAAGAGACCACTTAAGAGAGAAAGTCGTAGATGGGAGGCTAATATCAAAATGCGTCAGAAAGGAAGAGGATGCACTGGATTCAACTGGCTAGCCCAGGACAGGGACGGGTGGATGTTTTTACGAACACAAAATGAACCTTCGGGTCCCATAAGGAGAAGGAAATTTCTTGACAAGGTGAGCGACTGTTAGCTTCTCAACAAGGACTCCGCTGCATGAAGTCATTTCCGTATGGCTGTGGCTCACTGAAATAAGGTGTATCAAAATACACCTCAGACAGTGGGCAGTATGTTCCACAATTAAGTCATAATAAATCAATCACTGTCACAGGCCGTCTGAGTACGTCGCAGAAATTGTTTCGAGATCTCTATGCGCATTCGCGTTGTTAATTTGCCTGGAGTAGGATAGAATGCTGATGTGTTTCTGTTGCGGTGATATAGATTTTTTGCGCAATTCTATAAAGGACATTGGGGGAAAAACCTGGTTCACCTGTTTACAGACAGGCCCACTGCTTTAGTACATTTGTGGTAAATTTTCGACAAACAGAATTTAATGCTTCTGGATCCGCAAAATTGTGCGCGCCAAAGTCCAAAATATACTCGACTCCCCTTGAGAGCTGTAAGCTTTTTTCATGATTCATTGCTTGCGTTAAAACAGCGAACAGCTTAGGATGGAAACTGAATACAAAGCGTATAATGGAAATATGGTACGTGAAGATTGTTTCAGTGTAATTTCATGTAGCAGTTTAAGCTTTCGCTACTCCTAAACCAGTAAACATAATTGAATTCTGGATGTTGCTCAATAGTATCGTTCACTAATGATGGGTTATTATGAATCAGAAAAGACAATGTTTTCGCATTACATTGTTTCGCTGCGTGCACTTCGCATATGAGTGGAACAGGGGTAGAATGAAACAGCTTTTTCGTTGAAGATTTTTGTCTTCTGGATTGTTGCGCTGTGTAGTCTGGTAGATGTTAACCAACGTTTCAGAGGTCATACTGTCTCCATCATCAGGGCGATTCAGAAACGTTGGTAAACATCGACCAGACTACACGGCTCAACAACCCAGAAGACAGTAATCTTCATACTCACCGCTGTGAAAACCTCAAATCATACACTTGTAATCTACGTTCTCCGTTCAAGGTAAGAGACCATGTTTCAAAACCGTACAAGACAACAAGCGGACTTGGTGGCTAAAGGAATAAAAACGAGGAGACCAAAGAGAAAACAAAAATATGGAGGAAGAATGAAGAGACGGAGACGGAGGAAGCAAATATCGGAAACTGTGATCAAGAAACAGACAGAAGTTTGAAAAAGCACAGACTCATGAATGTCCATAAAATGAGAACTGTACGACAGACAGAGACTATCAAATTTGATCTGTATGGGAAATAAGTTCTTTGCTGTTCCCATCCATGTTAACACGTCAAAGAAAACAGCACGGAATCGTGTCTCGACCGAGAATCGCTCCACTACCTAACGCATTATCTGATGTGTGCGCAACACTGGCAAGCAAAAACTACGCAAAATGACATCCGGTCTCGTTCTCAATGGCGCCATTTGAATTTCCCCGCAAAGCGTACGACTGTCGTAGGATGAGTGTTTGTCTCGTCTCAACTGTCGATTCACGTAAGGTTGTTGCACGAATGTTGAATACCTTAAAGACTTGAAGTTTTCGCGGCTGTGAGTCCGGAGATATCTGTCTTCTGGGTTGTAGCGCCGTGTAGTCTGGTAGAAGTTTACCTGCGTTTCAGAGGTGCAGGACCTCTGAAAAGACAGGGCGACCAGTCATAGCCCTGATGATGGAGGCAGCAAGGACCTCTGAAATGTCGATGAACTTCTACCAGACTACAAGGCGCTACAACCCAGAAGACAGATATCTTCGCTTCCAAATGCTTTGACACAAACCAGACGCAGGCCTATGTGTGCTATGTTATTTCTACGCGTTATGCACTTCCAAAAGATGGCGACATTACGGAATGAACATTTTTTGGGAATCCGTTGGCATGAAATAGTCGTTCGTCTGCGTTGTCCAGACGTGGAAGTAGTTCCCAGACGGGCCGCGAGATGTCCTGGGCGCCCGCCCGACCGCCGTCGGCTTCCAGAGCAGAGTTCATTCGAACTTTACAGTAAGAGTGGCATTAACGACAACTCGTGTATTTGTTTGACTTCGGGCTGTGATACGCACTATTTACCTTTCGTATAAATTATGAACTGCCAGATTTTTTACAGTTCCTGATAGAATTTTACCAAAAGTCCTTGTTTAAATTTCCAAAACAGAAAAAAGTCCTATATTATTTTTATTTGCTTAACGATGCTAACATTATATAGCGTTAAATGGTATGATGGTTGCTAAATAATGAATCGTTAAGGATGTGGAAGGAAGCGGTTATGGCCTTATTTAAAATACTAACCAGGAATCCGCCTGGAAGGGATGAATAAAAACCCGAAAATTCTCAGTCAAAATAGCTGAAATGTGGATCAAGATTTGAATCCGGGACCTCTCGAATATGAAGCAGTATTTCTAACCACTCGGTAGCAACGTTCGTGCACATACATTTTTAGGTCTGAATTCTGTAAGGTATCAGACAGACGTCATTTATAAAGTGATGTGGACAGAAAGGGCTGGAATAAAGATTCCGTTTTTAGGCCTGAATTCTGTAAGGTACCAGACAGACGTCATTTATAAAGTGATACGGACAGAAAGGGCTGGAATAAAGATTCCGCTCCAAACCTGCTTTCAGTACATACCAATTATAATCTCGCCTGGCCTTACTTCGATTTTCTGGATTCTCCTCAGTCTCTCCAGACGTCTACCAGGATAAAACCTTGAACTAGGAAGCAACCACATCTTTTCAGTTCCTTACATGCCAACAATAATCAACATCTTCGCGTCTTCCAACACTATTAATTCATGCAGTTGAAAATAAGCAAAAACTTTTATCAGCATGGTAATATCTTGCAAACGTTAATTTAGTTCAATTTGTAAACAATCTTAAATCATAATGCAGCACTACGAAGGTTGTGGCGACTGCCTGATGGTATGTCTGTCTTGCATGTAAGATACCAGCAGACGCTGGAATGGCTTAAACATTCTGATACTGTCCAGAACACTCCACCTCCACACATACGTTCTGTGGAAATCTGTAGCTAGCTTATTCAACTAATGGTCGAGCTAGGCCTACAATCTTAATTCTTAAACGAGGCACAGGGTGACTCAAAACGGATCACAGTCTAAAATGATCGTTAGTCAGTGAAGTTACCGGTTACGATATAAACGACGAGTATCGATTACAGGTATGGTCGGAATCTTCGTTGTCGCCATGACGTCAGAACCAGCTTCAGCGCCTACACACCCTTCTATCAAACTGGAACCCGGGGCCCCTTCCTCGGGAGCAAAACGGCTTGTGCGGAAATATTTCTTCTCTTTATATGGCGTGTGGAAGTTCAGAATGTGTGCACATGAAACATTTTTCAACCTTGCTACTCGAAATAATTAACATGGAATCTGATTTTGGTCTTGTGACAAATCACGAGAATTACATTATTTGTACTGTGAAAGTCCTTTGGGTTAGAAAATTATTTACTTTACCTATGAATATTATTTGACTATCTGCCTATTAAATGTGACCTTCTTATGGTACGATAAGAGGTCATTCCTCCTTGAATTATTACTATTCCGTTTTTTTACTTGAAGTAGTGAGCTGCTATATTTTTTACAGAACAATATCTATCACTAACAGTCTAATTAATTCCACGGAACTGACTCCTTAAGAAACTCGGAAACTAATAGTCGCTCAGCTGTCAAGAAAACCTTGTCACGGATCGGAAGTTTCATTATACACTGTTTACATTCGCCCGCCATTCATCCCTATTCCGAGCCAGCTGAATCCATTCCACAGCCTTGGATCTTTGAATCTGTGTCTAGGTCTCCCAAACGGTCTCTTTCCTTCTGGTCTTCGAAAAAAATTCACCGTTTTTAGTTTGATCATGGTTTAGATCTACTTATAATATTTGGTGAAGATCGTGAGGTATAAAAGCTTCTCATTATACAAACTTTTCCAATCTGGTACAGCACTTCCTTTACGCCCAAAATATTGTACATAGCTTCAGAAGATTGTCAGGGTGATTAAGCCGAGAAGAATGAGATGGACGGGACATGTGGCGCGCATGGATGGGACAAGAATTGTGCACCGGGTATTGGTTGGGAAGCCTGAGGGGAAGAGACCGCTGGAGAGACCTAGACGTAGATGCGAGGATAATGTCAGGCGGTATCTATGGGAGATAGGAGTAGAAGGAGATGGGATTTTGTTGGCCCAGGACAGGGTCCGATGGAGGGCTTTGGTTAATTCGGTGATGAACCTTCGGGTTCGGTAAGCCATCTAGTTAGCTAGTTTAGCTTCAGAAGACTGGGAGTCAAGAAATCGTGTTACAGACTGTACGCACGACAATGAACTGCTTATTAAATTTCAGTGTTGTAAAATTCTTTGAAACGGCACTGTGCGCCATGCATGAAACGTCAAACTTAAAGACGCAAAACGGTGGTGCAGCGACCGAAAGAAAACCGAAGAGGAGGAACAGAGACGCGAGCGAGTAACAAAGAAAGGGCTACCGGTGCTAAATGTTGGTCAGCGTCATGGTAGGAGATGGGTCGAACGCAGGAGGACGCGTGGAGGTAAGAGCGGAAAGAATGGAATTTGGGGCAAAGGAAGGGAAAATAAGGGAAAAGTGTGGAAGAAGAAACTTGAAAGTTATGTTTATACAGAAGGTTAGAATATGGAAGGGAATACGAAGAGGAAAGTTCAATTTAATATTATGCCACTGAATTTGGATGTCTTCTGGGGCGCAGGGCCATGTAATCTGGTAGAAATTTATCGACGTTTCAGAGGTATTTCCTGCTTTCATGGAGGTAAAATTTGACCTGTCACTCGAAGGGACAAACGTACTTGAGGGCGTCTGATTATGTTGTGGTGAGGAGAATATTCGGTATTAAGAGGAAGATAAAGAAGATTACATAGTGAGGGCTTTATAAATTGGGCAAGGCCGTGGTCTAGGCAACACGGAGTTTCCGTAGCATCGCAACAATTACTCCATTCACACACAGAAGAAGGCAATGGCAAACCACTTCTGGATCATCTGCCAAGAACGTATATGAACAGGTCCCAGTCCGAGAAAAGGAGGGAAGGATCCGGTTCATATGGACCTGTCGTCAGACAGAACACTAAATAAAAATAAATAAAATTACCATGATAAAATTATGAAGGATGGAAAAAGTAGTATGAAAATGGAAAATTCATGTAGAATTTCAGTTGGAATCTCAAGGTATGAGACTGCTTGAGAGACGCAGGCAAAGCTTGCAGCATAATATTAAAATGTGTCTTGAATGAATGATATATGATAACGTTAAACATTCTGATTGGACTACCTATATATATATATATATATATATACCTTCAAAACATGGTAATGAAAGCTAAGTTGAATAAAATAGTGAGGAATTTCGTGACAAGCAAAGCGATTATTAGAATATGGAGGACTCTATTGAGTTACGCTTATGCTTATACATTGCTTATGCATTTTCACCGTCAAACGTTTGACACGCTGAATTCTGAAGGATGAACAATAATTACGCTTCGAATCATTCTTCTTTGCTTCGCACAGATGCTCTATTTAGGCACAGGAAAGCTACATGTCGGCTGTCTGTAAACAGTTCCGTGACTGCGTGTCATTAAAATTATCATCTCTGGAAACACCAACGTGATAACAACCGACACAAATCTAAAATTTAAAAAAGAAATATCGAGTGATTTTGCTGAAAAACCTGAAGGGAACAGACCACTAGGAAGACCAATGCGTAGATCAGAAGATAAAGTTCAAATAGTTCTTAAGGATTCATCTGGTTTAGGGTAGGGACCTGAGCGACTACTTTCTCAAGGAGGACGCTACTGCATGGAGTTAGTTAGCATTAAGCTTCCCTCTGAAGAAATTGTTTTCAGCGCGAAGAGCCGACAATTTGTCTGAACTACTGACACGTTTTTATGGAAAAAATTACTGGTTTGAAGACCACAAGTGGAACAATGGAGAATAATCCCTCTTCACTTATATGACTGAAACTCTGCCTGTCATTCAAAAAAGAGAAACAAATGAATAGGATGAAAGAAACGAAAACAAAGCTCTCAGGAAAATATTTGGAGGACACGAGAAGTGAGTGGCCGATTTGTGATAGGCGTATCACGTGACGAGGAACATCGTGGCTTATACGTGTCGGTGATATTGTTAGAAATATGCAGGTTGGCTGAAAATGCTGTTAGATGTCCAAGACATGGAATATATTCAGACTTTTGGCGAGGAGATAATTTCTTACAAAACGGAGGAAAGACGAGTGGATGAGGTGAATATTGTGCAGCAATGCCGTGAGTATGGGGAGTGGATGGAATTTCCTTAGGGTCGTGTTTTATATTTGTGATGTTTAATCCTTGACTTCTGCTACCTCAGTGTTAATCAATTACACAGTTAAAATAATGACCTGCATAAGAGACAAGGCAAGAGGAGACGATAAAAGGCGTTTAATAGCGAAAAGATAAAGAGAATGAAGACACAAAAGCATTGAACTCTCAACTGGTCAGATGTAACCTGAAAGGAACGCCAAGGTCAAAAGAGATTTGGTTGAAGAATTCTTGGGCTACGAAAGAAAGGTGGACGGATGATTTGAGCAGCAGGAAGACGGAGGGAGACACAAGAAACACAATTTAACTTCAACTACACTGACCCTGGTGGTGCGTAAAGCGAGCGCGTATTGCAGCTTTCGTTGCGAGTTGCGATGAGGAAACAGCAATTGCTTTTGGAACATTCTGTAGCATTTAAACAGCCTAACCGCTGTCACATAAATCCCGACCCCGCTGCTCGAAACTCCCACGTTTTTCTTTCAGCCACCGAAACTTATTGCGCCTAGGAGGTTCAGAAAGAGCGGCTAATCGCTGTTTGCTGAAGACACTTCCGCTGCGACCCGCGCGCAAAGACATGGGAAGGTCTCGAATGTAATTCGTAATCTGGATGATGATTGGAAAGAACAGACGCAGAAAGAAACTGCCGTGGCCTGTTTTGAGCTAATTTTTCAGAATTTTCTGAAGACAATGATCGAAACAGAAAGTCTCAAAGGGAATAGGTTAAAATTCGAAGCGTGTTCCTCACGACAAATGTTCGGTCACCTTATGAAGCACAACGTATCACTGACGAGACGGTCAGAAAACTTCCGGCCGTCCCAACATTGTCGGTCTGTCGTCTGAACTGTATTAAGCTTCAATATGGCTATCTTCTGGGCTGTTGCGCCGTATAGTCTGGTAGAAGTTTTACGGACGTTTCAGAGGTCCCTGCTGCCAAATTCAGACTCACTACCGTGAAAACCTCAAATCTTACTTATGTGAAATTCAGTTACTTCCTTAACCACAGTCATTTTATACGGATTAATTTTAATTTTTAAATGTACTAAATTTAAGTGATGCACTAAACATTATTCATTACTCAACAGTTTCAATTTTTAATACGCTTCCTTCCCCCCTCCCCCTTGTTGCGAGAAGTGACATATTCATTACGTGGAAGAAACAGCTTTGTAGTGGCTTCAACTCTTCCCACACGGCCCATCCAACTACACGAAGACTTCCCCATATCGTCCGTCAACAGCATCACCAAATTACCCTCTCCGCTGAGTTCAACAAAGCCCACACAGAGCTAAAAGAATGCACCACGAAATGGAACCTCTCTTCTATAAAAAAAGAACATAATGTAAAATTAGTTTCGTGTTTAGATTAGAAGGACCTTAATGTGAACTTATCTACAACTTCTGTGTGTTCCTAATGTCTACATTTTCTTAGCATATGCACACTCTTAAATGTTTTATGTGTTTAGTCATTGGTTTAAATGGGGATGTGTGACTTGGTAAAGGCAGGTGATGAATTAATAGACATCCAAACACTGCAGTGCAAACGAGAAGATAGGAAAATTTTAGAATAACGTAAGTTTTAAAAAAATAACAAGTAAGTCTACACTGAAAAGAAAATCGGACAACAAATACTTCAGTGATATTGTTGTACACATCAGCGAGGCTTATGGTTCGATTCTCAGCTAGGACACTAGAGGCTTTTAAAAGCAGATCATGACACTTTATTTCGAGGAGTTTCGTATAAAAAACATATAGATGGATAAACGGACAGAGATAAATGACATTACATGACTAGTTCATTTTATGAAAGTTACGTAGGAATAACACATGTTTAATGATGTACGCCTGTAAGGTTAAACAATTTGTACATGTATTAAAATACAACTCCTAACAGGCAAATTTATCTATGAATTTCCGTGTAATCTCATGAAGGTGTAGTCAAGGTCTCCGGCTAACTCAAACAGGAGGCCCAACTGACAGATTATCCTCTTCTCCCATTTTCACCTGAAGAAGGCAGCATAATTCAGCTTTCCGAACATTGTACTTTATAATGTTATAATTTAGACTATGAACAAACTCCAAAAAAAACCTTACATGTGAAATAAAACAGCCCGTTATTCAATAATTAAACGTTATAAAATACAGACCATTCTTGGGTCACCCCCAACACAAAATTAGAAAGAATTTTTATTATCTTTGGTAGTCAGAAACGGAGCACACCTTTCAATTTGTGTAGACTCAAATAAAACATTTGTTTAGAACACAATTAGTCATTTATAGCGTATGGAGACTATCAAGGCAGAAGGCATCGTGGAAAGGGAAACCTGTAAATGTCACAGTAATGAAGTGAACCGCCATTAGGTTTGATTGAAGAGTGCCAAATAATGCTCGTTGCGAGGGTGACGTCATCTTCCTGGAGCTACGGCGTATTTTAAAAGTAAAAGATTGCGAGGGTTGGCAGTGCTGACGGGGTGGGTCGAGACCTCCAGTATCGGGGTTACAGATACCACTCGTGGTCTGTTAGCCTGCTAAAAACCTAGGAGGCTATTTGTGGAAGACTTTTTTTATGAATGTTGATACATCCATACTGGTACAGTCTGTATTTACAGACGTAGATCCTGTGAGGAAGTACACAGCTGAAAGCACTCGGGCGAATAATGTGTTTCAAATACCATCTTTATGCCTAGTTATTATTTCTGATGGCTGTCTCTTAGGTGGAGCGCCCTGTAGTCTGGTAGAAGTTTGCCAACGTTTCAGAGGTCCATGTTGATGAGTACTCATCGCCCTGATGATGGAGGCAGCAAAGATCTCTGAAACGTTGGTAAACTTCTACCAGACTACACGGCGCTACGACCCAGAATACGGACTTACCGCGGTGAAAACCTCAAATCCTAAAAGTTATAATTGTTCCCGACCCTAAGGAACAGAGTCCTACTTGAGCAGTTGACCCATTCGGCTAGTCAACAAATTCCCCGCCTTTTAATGGTGGAACCCGGCAAGAGCAGGCCACTAAAAGCTATCCTCAACCAGTTAATTTCTTCACGTACGCTCGTATTTTAGGGTCACCTTATTACTTCTGTGTACTGAAATATTAGTAAATACGTGTGTGATATATGAACATTTATTTCTTGATTATCCTTTACAAATACCCAAAACAAATGCAAGGTCTTTTTTTTTTAAACAGTGACAAGATATATTTATTTATGTTCTCATGACAGCATCTTGGCGTACGAAATAACATTTTCCACCTCTGAAAATGTATTTTTGGAAGTTTCAAATGTTACAGAAGAACTTTGTTATTCATCCTGATCGTGTCACTTCTTGCACGATCCTCTGCAGTTCCCCTCGTTTTGCTGGGCTTGGGCTCCGAGTGTACGAACCACCAGTCACCTGCCAGATAAAGGCGATCGCGTTTGGCAGAGGCCAGCTGATAAAAAGGGCATGCGAGCTCTGGAAGGTTGCAAGTTGCTGCGTTCTGGTCTTGCCCATTGACAGACGCATGTCTATGTGTTTACAGCGTAAATTAACTTTCAACGAACGATGGACCTACGATACATAAATGTTTAAAGTAAACGACATATTTTCGTTAAATTTTGTATCTAAGTTAATATATTTCCTGAATCTAAATTTTATGTAGATAAATAAATTGCACTTAATACCTCAAATGAATAGTCTTATACGGATTACGCCTTCTATGGCTTAGTTTTTTCGCTCTTAATATTTCGTTTTATTGCTGATTTATTTTTCATGTAGATGACAAACCAGCTGAGAAAGGAAAAGACTACATGGTGTCATTAATCCGATTTATCTCTTAAGTATCCGCTTCCTTCCATATCCTTTCCAATTAATTAATTATCGCATCACAGTACGCTACAGTCCGAGGTATTGGTAGCGTCGACAAATAAGCCATAAATAAATTAGTGGAATTAATTATCGCAGCCAATACTTAATTAAATTTAAATTACCGGAAAAAGAAATGTTCCATGGAAACTGCAATTTCATTCCTTTTTACTTTATGGGGTAATCATCATTATAACGTAGGGAAATATTCTAAGCCTTTCGTGCGTTACAGAACTTCATAAGCTCCTCTTACAGCTTCTCGTTGGCACTTTAACCTTGCAACTGGATTTCTCATGGGCTTGAGACGGAGAAATGCATTTGCCATGGGCATCACATGGCTTCATACAGCGCCGACTCCCGCTGGGTTGTCCTGTTTGGCGTTTCAGAGGTCCGACTGTGGAGCCTCTCGCGATAATGTACTTTGTGACGAAACACAGACATGGATCCTCACCTTCTTGTCTCGGACCTGCCTGCTGCAGTGGCGCCAAAAACCAGAGGTCTGCTGGATCGATAACGTAGCAGTTTGCTCTTCCCACGGGATCTTCGTCGATTCCTGCGTTATTTAACTTTTTTTAAAAATTCCCTAGCTTACGTAGTATGGGGTGAAAATACGATCTGAGAATGTCGGAGTGGGAAGGACGTGAAAGGATGCTGACTCGGCCCATTTGTAGGTGCACTGCAACCTGGATATTTGTCTGGAGGGACCGTGAAAACCACGAAGAACCTCAGTCTCCAGGTTGAGATTTGAACCCAGAACTTTCCGAATAATAAGCAGGGGTGCCAATCACTCGACAACAACGTTCAGCCCCGCGTACTCTTGATTAATTCTTATGTTTCTGAGATTTGAATGTGAAGGTCTGTATCTTGGTCTTATGGGTTGAAACGTTTTATGATCTTGTAGTCGGTTGTTGACGGCAGTGTTTCCAAAACGTCGGTAAACGCCATGTACAAGACTACAAGACATAAAAACCAAGAGACCAGTCTGAGTTATTAATTTTGTTTAAAGACACTGTTTCGTCTACAGCGATTGGTTACTTACAGGTCTATGCTGTCTAGTAATAATCGTTAGTAGGTATGGACTGTGAAGGAAAAGAACAAGTTAAACGTCAGTACAGAAATGTCATGCTAATGTTAATGCTAGTGGTTTAACCATTTTTCCGCACAATTCACCTTTCTAACAACTCCGCTTAAAAATGTGTCTAATTCGATACATTTCTAGATTCTTTTGAAGTTTATAATTTCGGATGCTTTAATTTTACTAACATTTTAGTCCTCTTTAATCCAAAATTCACTTCCGCATAAAAGTGTAGGAACTGACATAGCGTTACAAAACTCCAGCAGCCTCACTTTAAATACTCCCCATTTAACGTTCTGTTTATCGTCCTACGTGCGCCTATCAAGGGGAAAGATGATTTCTAGTATTGACGTCATACGAAGTGCCACTACCCAAGTAGCCCAAACACGAAACTTATTTGGAAATTGAATTTGAAAGAAATGAGTTTAGGCCTATGATGTTTCGAGATTTCTTATGTAAATGATGAGCCTGTGTTGTTTTCACTGTTCACCAGAGTTATGCAGGATAAAATGTGGCATCACCTGATTTCTGAATGACAGTTTGCTCAGAGGCTTGGGTTGACTTTTTGTTTCCAGTTTTTATAATTTCGTTTTTATAACAATATTTAATACGACAGGTCTCACAGCCCGAATTTAACACAGGCTTATAAAATCCTTGAGAATTTATCGTGTCCAACTTTATTTCTATTTTTTATCATTACACAAAAGTGCTTTGTGGCCTAACGCATTTACAAATTAATATTCTGTTCCTCTAAACCACCCGAAAGATCTGTTCTTATCACTTTATGAAAGGCTTCGTCACAACGAATACAAACTCACTGCTTCTCTGGGTTAAACTATCTTATTTCTTGTTACGGGTGTAAGATGTGCGTGAAGTTAGATCATAAATGGACGATGTCATCTGTCTGTTCGCATGTTTCAACTCGAGAATCGTTTGGCAAATTTTCACAAACTCAGTATCAAAACAGTGCTACCGAAAACTACACCAACCTCGTACTTTTAATAACATGCATTCGGTATCAGGAAAACAGCGTAAGCTCAATTTAAGATATTTTTCGTACATTGTAAAACAACCATGGGAATATTTTCATTGGCTTCAAGTTTCACAATAAAATTATAAAGAACCAGTGGCGCTAAATATATGAAATAGGGTATGCAGATCGGTGACAGACGCATGTACAATTTATACAAGAAATTGTAAGTTACGAGTGACAAAGACAGCAACAGTGCAAATGTGTGAGTTATATTCGACGATTTCAACATTTGGACAGAATCTATCAACGCTTCTCATAACAACTTCTTTCAAATATAATCAACCAAGAGTAATACACTATAAGAAAAATATTAATATAGTTCCTGCAACTTATTTAAAAGTGCAAGTAATGGAAGAAAGTGGCCTCACTGGGATTCGCTCATGTTACCTTCCTGAGATGCACTACATTACACGCGGAAGTACACAACAGTATGAAGATTTCTGTCTTCTGGGTTGTTGCGCTGTGCAGTCTGGTCGATGTTAACCAACGTTTCAGAGGTCATAGTGCCTCCATCATCAGGACGATTCTTTCTAAGTTATCTACGCTATGAAGATTTCCGTCTTCTGGGTTGTTGCGCTGTGTAGTCTGATCGATGTTAACCAACGTTTCAGAGGTCATACTGCCTCCGTCATCAGGGCGATTAAGTACACAAGAGTATGAAGATATCTGTAGTACTTTACTACACGGCGCAACAACCCAGAAGACAGAAATCTTTATACTCACCGCTGTGAAAACCTCATATCATACATACACAATAGTAAATATTGCAGTCGAATAACTGATCATTGGAATTTTTTCTGTTAGTTTAAAAAATGTAGTGGTTTCAATAAATTTATATTTCATGTTCTGTTCCAATATTCTTTACGTTCAACCGCGTTTGATTTTAGCGTTAAGTAAAGTAGAATTACTTAGAACCGATAACAAACCAAAATTAAATTTCCCGCATAACTTCACACAGACATTATATTCTATCGAAATCCATCCCGTATTTTCGGAGCCCTAAATCTGCAGACACATCATCCCATTTCGCCTTCAAATTGTGTACGTCGTACAAATATCATACAGAAATAACTGAATAATAAATATCAGAGCCAGGGTTTAGCAGTCCAGAGAGAGACAAGCTGTGTCTCAATATGTTCATCATCAACCCAGTCATAACCAATGAGAGTGTAGTTCTTTATTGGCTGAAATGATGTTTACTGGAAGGATTTCTATGATGAAAATGTTTATTTTGCTCCCATTGGCCGGCATCTGTGGTTGTGGGCGTGGAAAATGAGGGCTTGTTTTGAAACCAGTGGGGATGGCTTGCATTTAGGGGCCGAGAGTAGATTGGCGCGCGTGTATGTTTGTCACAATTAGTAGTGAGCGGGCCGACCTGTCAGAGTTAACAAGTAGCAGACTGTAATTAACTCAGGAAGAACTATGTGCGCCGATCCAGTTTCTAATTTGAATACACGAAACGAATATAAGTGACAACTGATCATCAGATAATGATGGTCGTTTCAGTGTAATTTCGTATTTACCTACGTGATTTCAGCGTCGACTGTAAAACGTAAAGTGAATTCTGCGCGTCGAAACTGAGAGCTGACACAAACACACCGATCGACTTTTCCGATGAACTCAGTTTTTGGTATCGAGTACCACATTGGAAAGCCCCGTTTATCATGATCTCAAGTCAGTTCCCGCATTTTAATGGCAACAATAATTTTAACCCTTCGGGAAATTCCCTTATGGGAACTCCTTTCTCAGTAAAGGATATATTAAATTTAGCGGAACAAGGAGGACAATTTATTCCCATGACTGACACACAACAAACGTCATTTTATTTTGAGGACTGCGGTAACGGTCCATCTAATATGACATCTTTTTCATTTAACAATATCGATACCAACAGTACAGGGATTCCTGACCCATTTACAGTGACATCTGGTGATTTCTACAATTACCATAACAACAATAAGCTAGCGGACTCGTATAACAATGGCTGTCCGGAGGTTGTGGTCGGCAGTTATCATGGACACCAACAGATGACACCATCTCCTGTTGCTTCTCTGTCGCAGTACTCAACATCCCCCCCAACGGCGATCAACAATGCCACTACAGGAGGAGGCGGGGGGATTCCTATGACGTCACAACACGTTCAACAATTGAGTCACCTGTGCCCGCCGTTTCCGGATGTTGTTGAAAGTAACATCGAAGCATCGCTCAGTGAGACACATGATAATGGCTCCAGTGGAAATTCAGCTAAAGGTAGGCTAAATAGAAATGACAGAATAAATAACTAGCATTCATATTTGTGATTACTTCATTTGTTGTGTCTCGTTTGTCGAAACTTTACTCTGTGAAACGTCATATCTTACTTTGAAAAATGAATAAATTCTCCAGTTACCCTCAGAGACGTCCTGCATGTCTGATACCAACATCCCTCGTACATTAAAAATCTTCGATGTGCTGTACATGGGTGCGTTCCATTTAACATCGTGTTCCTGGAAACTCTTCCTTCTGTGTGGTTTATTTTTTAAGACGATGGTCGTAGGAGTTACGTTCAGTAACAGGACTTAATTATTCTATTTCTGTTAATATAGACTATATTCAGTTCGTTAATATCAAGACCTTGTAACATTTTAAAAGAGTTTCCTGGTTAGTTTCTTACTTATCCGCTGACAGAGCCACAGAAAAACTAAAATTTGTACATTGCATTAACCAAATACTTTTCATAGATCTACAACTCGTCTTAGTCTAAGTGCTGTTTCTGTCATTTTTAAAGATTCACCTAAAACAGTGGCGTTAAAAGGGCTCACCGAAAAATTATTTGAGCCTTCTTTAAATTTTATAAGAGTTATTTAATTCATACGACCACAGTAACTAAACTAAAAGGGCTCACCAGAAAATTATTTTGGCCGTCTCCTTTAAATTTTGTAAGAGTTGTTTAATTCATACGACCACAGTAACTAAATTCAAGGCACAGTGGAAAATATAGGCAAAAGTAGCTTTGTGATAAATCTACTCTGTCATATTGTTTAGTTCATGCAGGCAGCTGACAAATTTTCTTACTAAAGCTCGTGTAGGTCAGTATCAACACGGTTTGCTACCACCAGAAACGTTTAATCAATGCTTGTCCGCTGGCCGTAGGTTACACGCCATATTTTAAGGCTATTAGTTGTATTAAATAATTATTTAAACATCTGTAATAAATGTTCCTAATGAGTAGCCTAAAGTAAAAATATAATAAAAATAAAAATACAGATACGTTATTTGAACAGAAACCTACGCATTTGTACGGGAACAATACAGAATTTGAAGGTGAAAGAATGTTTTCTAAATGTAAGATCTACTAATATTCATATTTAAAAATAACAATGAAAAAGCATATTTCAATTTTATTAACAACAAATATTAAAATATATTTTTTCAAAATGCTATTTGTCTATATCACTGCTTTCAGTGTTCATTTATCACATATTTAAGTCGCAGTCTGCTGCTTCAAAGCTAATAGTATTACGGATTAACGCCAGTGTGTTTATGAACTGGGATGCTGACAAACCAAATTAACACTGCAGATATGTTTTTTGCACTGCACAGATGCCATTTATTTTTCTTGTATGTCGGCAAGCCTATGTGGACAGCATATCGAAAAACGTCTAAAACAAATGTGCAGATTTTTATACGAATCACACACTCCCTCCCCTCCGATCCCTGAGGACCTCAGAGTTTGGAAGTGTTGCAAGATGTCAACAGGCCTGTACCACAAGTAATATCAGCACAGCGAGCTGTGATTGAGATTGATTGATTAACAATTAAGTTACAAAAAACTGCAGGACCATATGATAGTCGTTGGAAAACGTATTAAATACGTTCAATGACGATTCGCCCTGATTATAGAGACAGTAAGTACCTTATAAAACGTCGGCGAAGTCCTATCAAACTACACAGCGCAACATCTTTCAACAGTTTGGAGCAGGCCTCTACTCGCAGCAGAGTTCAGCTTTCCACTCTTGTTCCAAGTAAGAACTTTATCTGTGAAACAAAAGGCCACGCTGTTTGTGCTGACAGGAACACACAGTTCTCATTGGCCTAGTGATGCATGTTCAGCGTTTGATTTTAGTGCGTAATAAACGCCTGACCTGTTTACTCTGGAGTATGTCAACTGGATGATACAAATGTCGCCCATTTCTAATCCAATAAACATTCAAAAGAATAAAAACATTTCGTGAATTGTAATCCGCAGATTCCTATAAAATTTGTAAGAAATTTAAATACGACATTTGGTAAGACACATGTTTCATGAGCCATGCGTGTTACATGCCCACTCATCTCAACCGCCTTGTTTTTTATCACTCTAATACAGATCGCCATTATGCGCTGCGTTTTTAGGTTCCGAAGATTATATCTTATGGACTTCGTCGCCCTAAATGAGTTTAAATTTTAAATTTTAATTTATAAGTGTTGAACGGTTACCGTCATGGACCTTAAAGCGCCAATATTTCGCTGACTTACTATGTTATATCCTATCGTGCTAAAATTCATAGAAATACACGATTAAAAATTGTCCAACGTTCATCAGAATAACATCTAATTTTTTTCAAAACGTAGGTCTATATGTAGGTTGTTCAACGGCGTTATCAGTAGCCCAAACAAAGTAGCGTCGAATAAGGGGGTGATTCGAGAAGAATTAATTGGAAAAGGCGTGGAAGGAAGCGGTTGTCACCTAATTTAAGTATTATCATGGCACTTGGATGGAGGGACTGAGAAAAAATAAAATCTCGATCAGGATAGAAAATCTTCGGTCCTACATTTAAAGCAGGGATCTCCCGAATATAACACGGAAAAAAATTAGGCCCGCGTTAAAAGGACACCAGTGCAATTCCCGATTAAGAATTTCGGATGCCGTTGTATCCGATAGCACAATAACACATGCTTATTACCGTAAAACTGTGCGTGAATTTTGGCCCATAATAATTCACAAGAACTGTCACCATGGAGCACGGTTCTTCCTGAGAATCTACCGGTCGCTCAACTAGAAAAGAATTTTGCCTCCCTTTTATGGAACCACAAAGCTCAGTACCGTGTTCACAAGAGCCCTCATGTCCGAGGTGCTGTGTAACATGCTGTTTTTATTTCGGTGAGGTTTTCTTGGGCACTCCTCTCCTCTCCCCTTCCCTGCCCTACCATCGCCCGTTGTCCGCCACATTTCTGCTGAATACGGTCGCTGGATGCAGTCCATCACCTTCATTGATGACGTGGGAAGTAGCCATGCCGTGGTGACAAGCGACCACTCAGCATGCATAATTAATTACACCACTCTGAAAATGCCGACGATAATCGGCGTAATAAGAAATATTTATGACTGCAAAGGACCAGTTAGTCGGTAACCACAGTTATTGAGGGAGTGAGCGAAGATAGCCTTCAGGTAACAAGTCTATTTAACGTCTTCTTTTACTCAAAAAAGCTTGTAATTAATATTAAGGTGGCATAACTGATTTTTAAACAGAGCATTATATACTGGAGACCAAGTTTCATTGTCACAAACTGAATATGATTTACAAAGCTATTCAGTAATAATCTATATGGCACAATACACAGCAAATAAGAATTTAACTTGAAATAAAATATTCCAGAACATAATAAACAAAATAACTTACAGCAGTGTGGACAACTAGCGGCCTGTGGGTCACATCTGGCCCGAGACCACTTGTAACCTGGCCCACGAAATTATTTATTTGTTACCAGTTACTACAAGTTAATTAATTTTCTTTACCCTAAACTAAATAAAAAATAATCTTGATTCTTATCTCGTACGCTGCTTTACGTTAAGTGCCACATACGTTATTAAAATTCTATATATAAAATATAAGTTTTCGAAGTACAAATTGTGTCAGATACGTGCTGTTGAAAAAGTAAATTTTAAAAAAATATGTAACTCTATAGTAATTTTTACACATTTTAATAAAATATATATCAGAGCGCATGCTGTGGAAATTTGTCATTTCTGAGTAAGTTCCGTTAAAGATAACAAAGTCTGGCTATTAGTTATTAGTTTTCAAAAATAATGTCAGGAGAGGTGTCTTGGCATTTTGGTCTAACGAGGATATTCATGGCCCGAGGGAAGAAAGCAGTTGGACAACCCCGCATTAGAGCACAAAAGAACCGGTCCTAGGGATGTAGGACAACCTAGAAAAAAATAGAAACGATTTCTTCCTAGTCGGAACGACCTTTCCATTTGATGATAAACAAACTAAATATGCTTTCCTTTACGTTCACTTAGGACAGGATATAAAAACACGCTTAAAATTATGAACTGTCCTGTTGCGTGTAACCCATTACAGCCCAATGGAAACTTTAAGTACCACCAGCTTTAACAAAGAATAACTGTATATTTTGTTTGTTTGTGTTTGTTTCGTATGAACCTCACTGGAGACAGGAAGTATTTCCTTAATCACAATTCAGAAGCTGCTCTTTGTAATGGAGAAATGTCATGTATTCTTTAAGGTACTTAATGTTTAAGTAGACTATTGCGTGACAAGCTTCGGCTTCAAAGGATTAAAGACAATTACCTGTAAATAAAAATTTTATAGCCACGTTTTGCAAACACATCTACAGCAGTAAGCACTGATTTTACGATGTTTTATGGCGATTACTTTGGCTACAGGAAAGTCACAGTCTATTGCATTATCCGCAAAATGCTTTGGCTTAGAAAAGTGAAAAATGTCTGCACAGAAACTAAGAACGTAAGGACACGACCATGATTTTAGTATTTCCTTCTTGTTCTAGCCACGCTCCCGTTTTATACGGATCTATGGACGGAAAATCTCAAACCTCTTCTATCTTTCCACAACCACTTACACTCTACGCTATCTGCCTGATGCCTTCAAGTACCTGGCCGAACCATCGTGTTCTTGGTCGTCCGATTGATCTCTTAGTTTAAATTATAATTCTAATGCCTTTTCGTTGTCCATGCTCCATCCATTCTCCACAAACCTTCAAATCTTTGCTGTCGTTTCTCTTCTGATTCAATGAAAATGTCAGAATTCAACTCATTTTCTAACGGTTAAATCATAGATAAATCTTAAAAGTTAAATCTTAGATAAAACGTCGCGCAAGACAAGATTAATTATTCAGTTGCCAAGAAGGCTTCTGAGGATGAGGTTTTTGTGATTTGGGGTTGGTTGTGTAAGCAAAATCCTAATAGGAAGAGGTATTTATATATTTACGATGCTGCATGTTGCCCTATAGGAAGGACACGGCATCAGTCAAACAACATTTCGACTTACACCTAATCTCCACGTCTAGACCACACGGTATGTTTCTGCTCCTATAATATTTTGCATGGGAGTTTTTGAAACTGGCTTACTTCTGTTTACAAACATTAACTAAATGGTGATGTGTTGTTCTCTAAAGTTAACAAGTGCCCCATCTGAACATATTTTGAACTGTTCAGGTTCTAGGTAAATGGAGAATTTCATTTCAGGCCCTATGCATCCTACGAGAATATTCTAAAACCATGACATGTTTTACTCCTTCTGGAATAGGTTTGCCAAAGACATGGTCGAAACTCGTAAAGGAAAGGAATAAACTAAGATGTGATAATATCAAACGTAGGTCCTAATAAATTGTATCTGACGGTGACACACGTATATTACTTGCTAATTTTCGATACTGCAATGGTAACAGCAGACTAATTGAGTGTTCCCATGATTTTGCTAAAATTCAAGTTCCTTTGAAAGATGATTGCTGCTAGTGACACCAGTTTTACATAAATAGTTTATAATGACTATAAATTTAATATGTAACCAGAAATATGCGATTCCAGTTAATTCATGTATTGCATATAATTACATACAACGTATTTACAGAGTATCTGAATAATACGTATATTTCCGGGAATACATTAATATTAATGTAACACTCAGTTTAAAAGAATAATAGAGCTACAGTATGAATTCGTATTTCATTGCTAACTGCATAGGTCCAGAAAAGTCAAACACTAACTCAACACGGCATTGTTACAAGAAATTACCAAAGAAATTATTTATCCGACTTACAGGTGATGTCCATTTTCGTAATTCATAAGACGTAGGCCTATCTCCACTTGAAGCCTGACACATCGCTACAGCCCGCTGCATGGGTCAACATCTTACCAAATCCTAACCTTTTATAACTCCACTTCAAGCTACCTTTAGCTGGTACTTAGATTAGGTTTCAGAGTTCACTGATCGAAATAAATCACAAGAAATATAACACGGCGCTTTATAATAATTTCCTGTTCAAGTTATAATATAATCATTTACTCAATCAGAATAAACCAAACGTCTGTCACTTTCACATTTTCCGATACGACTCATCTTCTATACAGCGCCACGTGTTCGTGAAAGATCGGAATGTTTCGTCAATTTCCGGAAATTAAATGTTAAGCGCAGCATTTAAAATTTTCGTATAATTACTCAGTGGCGTGTGTAAAATGATTTAAATTCAATTTGCAACAAAATTTAGAGCAAATCACTTACACCTTGAGTGGAAATCGGAAATAACAATTCATGAAATTACATATTAATACGAGGTGCGATCGGAAAGTTTCAAGACTGTGTCAATAGAGGGCGAACCGGATGTAGTACAAGCTTCTGCCGCTAGGGGGTGCGGC
>NW_019060895.1:24322-38573 GCF_000696155.1 Zootermopsis nevadensis
TTTTTTTATACGCGCAGTCTTGAAACTTTCCGATCGCACCTCGTAATTGGGAATTGCAGTAGATACGTGGAATGAAAAATACACACAATTTTAGTCGGAAAGTCTGAAGCGAAGAACCACTTCGGATATATGTGCGTAGAGAGTAGGATAATAATGAAATTTATATAAAATAAACAGGGTTTCATAGTGTGGGTTGAGTTCAACTAACTCAGATAGTGTCCAGAGTCTTCATACGAGGATGGACCTGCTTCAGATTTAATTTTAGTATCTTTTTGTGGTTGGGTCGCGATTTGTATGATATTTTCTACAAAATGTATATCCTTATTGTGTCTGATTTCAGGAACACAAGTGAACGGTGGTAAGTCGGACATAAGGAAAGGGCAATCGACAGGTCATCGGCAGAGAGTAAAGCGAAAGCCTCGAGTCCTATTTTCACAGGTAAGGAAATCGACGGTCACGTAACTGATAAGAAGGAAGAAGTAAATTACCGCATTTTACTTACTTATTTAATAATAAATATTTTGTTATGAAGCTGATAATGCCCCAAATTTAGCAATCATGTTCATTCTCAATGCCACGTTTACTATAACTGAGAAAAATGGGCCATGATAATATAAATCTACCACAATGTCAGAAAAATGACTATACCTTTGAGAAGAGACCAATTTTAAGTCATGTCGGAAGTATATAATATAAATACGACAATTAATTACTGGAAGTTACTTAAAGAAGATACTGCTCACCTTACGAGTATCCAAGCGAATGTCGGCATAGCACAGTCAGAAAGTTCGAGACCGTATCTTGTCCAGTCCTTTGCACACACAATCTTCTCGTCCGTTGTGACTCTCTGATTAACCTGTGAAGTTGTTATAGCGTTATTAACTAGCTATTTACTCACATACACAAACAAAATATCTCGCACATAGGTCTACATTTTATACGTCTTTAGTTGTCTACTGAAACCTGGCTTATTTAACGTCGTTTCTCAACTATGCAGTCATGCGGCCCCGAAGGTAAGATGGTCCTGAAATACGAGTTGTAAGTGAAGTGGAAGTTGTCGTGGTCTATTTAAAGTACGATTTACGCCTAATGTGGCTGAGGTTGTGAAGAAAACCATAAAGACTGAGTCACTGTCCGAGTCAAACTCAGAACCTCTCAAATAAAACGATAATTTAAAACCGACAGCGAAGTTCGATCAAAGAATTCTCAAATTCAAGAAGTAAATATTACGTAAATTAATTTGTTCTTGCTAAAGAGACACTAAACCGGACTAAGGTAACCGATAGCGTCATTGCTGTGGCACTTTTACTGAAACCAAACTTCTATGTACATTGCAATTTACAATTTTATTATTCCATCTTTATTCAAAATTAAACGTCAGACAGTGGTCCTGCTATGGAATCTGGAAAAGCGCAAAGCTTGAGGCTGCATTCAGGAAATTTGTTTTGTGTTCCAGGCCCAGGTTCACGAACTGGAGCGACGCTTCAAGCAGCAGCGGTATCTGTCAGCCCCAGAGCGCGAACATCTAGCGAACGCTTTGAAGCTCACGTCAACCCAGGTGAAGATCTGGTTCCAGAATCGTCGCTACAAAAACAAAAGACAGAGGCATCTGCTGGACGGAACGATCAGTGCCAGCAAGTTCCAGCAACAGCCGCGTCGCATCGCAGTGCCAGTTCTCGTGCGGGATGGTAAACCCACTCCATCGGGGAATCACCTCGTCACCAAGAACTACTCGGGGACCTCTCATTACCTGGGACAAACTCCGCCTGCTTATTCGAACCTGGTACCTCACAAGTTTGAAACTCCCTCTCCATCGTTTGAAGGGTACACAAACATGCAGGAACAACCGCACTACGGCAGGCATACGACAAATGTGGAGCAGAACTCTCTCAGGACATGGTAAAGAGTGCTAGTGTGACTTTTCGCATTAAAATCTAATCGAAGTCGACGAACTGACGAGGCTCAGACAGATTTTATAGTTTTGCAGTCGTTGTGACACCCAGTATACGATGTTCAATTTAAAACGCAACCCCAACTATTATACTCGTACATGACCCTTTAACGCGATGAAACGATGAAATCAACGGAAATATTGAATTCTTAGAGCCTCATCTCATTGCTGCAGATAATGCAAATCGGTACGGCCGTAATTTCGGCTGTTTTGTCTCTCGATGAGCACTTGACACAGACAAATGCTTCCTGTGTCTCGTAATGTTATTACCAGTCGGTGTATTGTTGTTCTTTTCGGAACTTCCTTCTCAGGATGTACATTGCTAAAAGGTTTATTAAAAACAGCAAAGGAGTTCGATGCTTAGCAATGTTTCAGGATGAACTTACGTTCCATTGGCGAATACACGATGTTCGCACCTGCGCAACTTTTGCAGGGGTCTAGCAGCAAGGGTGATCTTGACTCGGGTGTCACCAGGGACATTTGGATAACCTGTTGTACTAGGGTGGACCTGTTCTGATTTTATTTTTGAACCGTGGAACATGACTGTTGTTGGGTTGAGTTTTAAATTGTGCATTCTGTATATTCTAGCAGAAACTGTGATCTCGCAGTCAGGTTGAACGCTCTACATTTGATATCTGACCACAAAGAACTGGTCATATAAGTCTGTTTTAAAGAAACCTGAAATGCTTTCAAACATTCGCTACCAAATTTTAACAACTGATAAAACTGTCTTGTATAAAATATTTAAGTACAGGAATCTTTTGTAGTTACTAGAGAAGGAATCCGTTTAAAACGGTAAAGGCACATTAAAATAGAGCCATTAGTTTCTTTTGGTTAATGTTATGTTAATTCCTCAAAATACGTCTTACAGATTTATATAATCTGTGATATTTCCCAAGAAACATACATTATCTGACTTCCTCTCTCCTTCCATTAACAGTGTTTTCTTACAACAAAACCTCTAAGATCTTTTAAAGGTCTTCATTGCAGTTTTATCATATATAGAGTTTCTATCCTAATTACGCCTATACTTAGAGTTTAAATATTTATTGAATTCAGGAAAAAAGAGAAGTCTACTAGTGTCAAACATGTCATGACAATAGGCGTCCTGACTCTTGGCGTCGGTCCGCTAACGGGTAGCGACGTTGGGAGTCTGTAAAGATAGACGTCATTTTACGATGTGTCTGGCTGCGATGGACATGTTACCTTACAGTTCAGACGCACCTTGCGACGCATTTATATCGATTTACAAATGTTTAAAGAATACCACGTGATTTTTATATATTCGGACTAAAATACGTGGCGTAATATTTATCAATATTAATTTTTAATATTTCAGATAGAAGCCTCAGAATTCAGAATTTGTAATGAACACGTGTATATTTCCACATGAATGGTCTTGTCATCTAACTATTCTCCATTTATAGTGTGTTCATTCTCTCCACAGAACATAAGTTAAAGGTCTCTTATAACAAATTTTCGAGGACACGTATAGACCTAAGCCAAGAAAAGTAATGGAAAGATTAAAACAGACGGGCTTCGTAGTTTTGGGAAAGGACATGTAGAAAAATATACTCGTCTCTCGAGTACCCTGCAAGAAAGAAGGTACCTCCAAGACCTAGAAGTAGACGGATAAGACTAAATTTATTTTTAAAGAAACTGCATCCTGTATGAGAATTTGGCCTGGATATATCTACCCCATGACATCGAGTAGTGGCGGACTCTTAAAAACACAGCAATGTCGGAATTATTTATGAGTCTTTAATAGACGTATTCGTTCTGGAAATCCAAATCAGTCCGTTCACAAGCAACTCCATTTTTACATTGCTCTTTTCATATAGCCCCGTCATTAGGTGTACCAACCAAGGCGGACATTGCTTTCGAAAAGTTGCGAAAAAATTACTTTTCCAACTGTTTAACCATTTTTAGAGAAGCCGTGCCAACAACATTATAAAATTATATTCTTCACAATTTTTACAACAAAGCTGTCTACATGACAGACTCTATCATCAAGAGCGAAATACAAGTCCAAACTATGTAAATCGCCGAGAAAACTATTTTACCAAATGTACTCTATTAAGACTCGATCGTTTCAGTCAATGGAAGTGCTGTAGAAGTTGAACATCGGACATGGAAGGCATCCATTTTGACTAAATTAGTACCAACGTAAGTAAATGACGGCATAAATATGATATATTAATACCGGGATTCTTAACCAATTAAAATTAAAATTATCTTGAAAAATGAAAATTACCCGAGAAATGCGTATGTTCGCGCTTTGATAATTAGACTTGTAAAGCTAAACAGACTGTCCTGTACTTGACAGGAACGAAATAAGTGCTTGATGGACCACTATTTATCGTAATGCGGAAGGATACGAACTAGTGTCTTTAAGTCAGAATTGCGGTAAAAGTGAACAGGCTGCAGGTGTACAAGCCACTGCACAAATAACCAAACGAACGTCTTAGCAGCGCGCACATCTGTTCTAGTATTAAAATATCAGCCGTTGTATTTATAGTGACAGATACGATGGCTATGAGACAGAATTCTCAAGTGAAGGTGTGCGGGCTGCATATTTCTGTGACGGGCTGATATGTTCCAGGGTCTGGGTTTTTGTGTGTGATATCGAGTTACTGGTCATGACGCAGACGACTGATGGCGGACAGGCAAGCTTTTATCTAAACATTGCTAAGTTCCTGATCTACGGCCCAGCGAGAAAAGTCGAGGTTGCACCACGGCAAGTTAGTGACTAACTTCACAAACATAAATTTCTTTATACATATGTCATACATCAGCTCATTCAAATTGCCTACGGGCGTGATGACCGGGTTATACTCCCGGCAGGAGCGAGGATTGCTTTTTTCCTCGTTAGCACGTTCAGGAATTTTGTGTCGTCTAGCGGTTAGAACGCTGGCCTTGTAATCCTGGGGTCTCGGGTTCGATTCCTGGCGGTGCCCGAATTTATAACTTGTGTTGGGCAAGGCCGTGGTCTAGGAAACACGGAGTTTTCCTCCGGGGGCTTCCCCGGTTTCTCCGTGCCATCCCAACAATTACTCCATTCACACACAGAAGAAGGCAATGGCAAACCACTTCTGGATCATCTGCCAAGAACGTATATGAACAGGTCCCAGTCCGAGAAAAGGATGGAAGGATCCTGTTCATATGGACCTGTCGTCAGACAGAACACTAAATAATAATAATAATAATCCAGCATTTTATCCATCTGGTACGGGAATTCTATCCTCCAGTGCAAAGCGACCGAAGCATAAATCTGACCATTGATAACCATTCTATTTAATTTTTAGGTTAAGAATACGTGCTTCGGTGTATATATTTTGGAACAATTTTACGTTTTTCAGTTCAGAGCGTACTATCCCGTTCTCGGTTTGTTTAAGAGAAAGTCCTGCGTGTTGCATACGGTGCAGGAACACACTGGTAACACCACGTCTTAGTAGACTAATGAAAGTGATAGAGGAAAATTTCACATGAGTGGCATGAAGGTTCTACACCAGATCACACTAGAGGACAACTTAAATATGAAAGGAAAACCAACATGAAACAAAAAGATTGTCGAAGGGAACAAATGTTATGACATGCAGCTGTATTATTAAAGCTTTCAAAACCAGAGTTATTGTATTATTTCAAGTGTTTATCCTAATTTGCTAAGTTCTAAACGCGTGGTGGATATTGTAGCACGGAATATAATCCCATATATCTGTCTCTAAATAAATTTATTCTTTATTTAACTACGCTGTCAATAGCTCAGGCTGTTTAACGTAGAAGCTCTAAATCAAGAGTGCTGGCCCATAATGATGATGATGATGTGAATTTCGTAGTGCATATGCTGTATAACAAAATAATGGAAACTAATGAACGTAGCTTAATTCAAGTTTTCTGTACAGAGACTGAAATAAATCCAACTGAAACTGAACAGGCGGTTCCCCGTTTGAAATTCGAACCTCGTACCTCAAGAATAATTCAGTGGCTTTATTAGCTTCATTAAAATACTCTAACACGGAATTAAAGTATGAGATTATTAATATTTAAATTTTAAATAACATGGTGGTACTTTACTAAAGTTTGATTAATACTGATCTAGATGACAGTTTAAATTAACGTTGTGCAATGGGAAGTAACTGTGATAGGAGACCCTCAGTAAATAAACGTTGAAAGTGATCTGTGTGTAAATGTACGGTCTGTAGCCTCGCAGAAGGGAGCAAGTAGTTTCTGCTTCTAACACGAGATGGCACTGCAGTAACGAAATATGGAAACTTAGAATATAACAGTAACGTTACGTAGTTCACGGAGCAGTGTCCTGGAGATTCTAATGATCACTCGTTAACAAATTCACCGCCCTTTGTTGAATGAAGGTACTATCCCGGACACTGTCCTGCACCTGTTGTATCAAAAAATAAATCTCACATCTTTCCTTTTTGATCCATTTTAAAAATCTCCTCGCACACTTTAGGATCGGAAGTCACAACTCCACTGCTTATAAATTTTATTTGTTCAATTCCCTACATACAGTTATGCTATTAAAATCTGTTCTGAGTTATATTTTTATTATTTAATTAAAGATCTTTATAGTTTGGTCCAGATCGATTTCCCTCCAAAACAAAACATCGATAGGTGTAAAGCGACGTCCTCGGGCTTTCAAGAATCACGAAGCGAATTCGAGTAGGGAAATCAGGGAAGGTAATGGCATCACGCGTTTTTAACCTCGGCAGTAGATAACGGTAAGTGATAATCTTCACTACGTATAAACAATGAATAAAATGGATTAGTGTGAATGCTCTGTGAACTCGTCTTGTGAAAAAACGGTTTATGTATCGAGCCGGAGTCTGAAACCTTCTGCCAGTGCAATAAAACAAATTTTCATAAACCGTTGCATTTAAGTAATGTTTTGAATTTCCCCGGGTTTAGCCGCCATCACGCAATTCTACCACCATCTGGCGATCATAATATGAAACTGAAAGCAATACGTCGTACAAAATTATCTCACTAGATGGCAAGAGTATATACCAAGCAGTACGTTAATCCAACGATCACTGCGGGGAAAATGGGTTGTCTTGTGTCGTGCAGAGCCTCCAAAACTGTGTGCCGCGGGGTCGCTGGAGGCTGAAAAGGTTTCTGAAGGAATGTGAGGATATAATTCTGAAATGATATTTGAACACGAACGACACAGTGACCTCAAAATCAGTTTTGTAATTAATTTAAGAAAGCGGATTCTTCTTTTTTGTAAAGATTCCAGGCCCAAGAGAGAGGAACTGGTCATTTATTATTTATTTAGTGTTCTGTCTGGCGACAGGTCCATATGAATTGGATCCTTCCATCCGTTTCTCGGACTGGGACCTGTTCATATACGTTCTTGGCAGATGATCCAGAAGTGGTTTGCCATTGCCTTCTTCTGTGTGTGAATGGAGTAATTGTTGGGATGCCACGGAGGAAAACTCCGTGTTGCCTAGACCACGGCCTTGCCCAACACAAGTTATAAATTCGGGCACCGCCGGGTATCGAACCAGAGACCCCAGGATTACAAGGCCAGCATTCTAACCGCTAGACCACCGTGGGCATCATGAACTGGTCATATTGGAATAAAATTAACTTTTATCAAAAAACTACGCAGATTCCTTTTGAAGCAATGACAACTTAACGATGAGCTAACACGGCTAACACCTTCATAAATAAGAAAATAAAAAGTATCCCTTCTCACTTTTTCGGCTATGTGGTAGTCCTAACATTGGATTACAGAAAGATCGATCAGACAAAACACACATTTAGCCAGGTAGTTGAGACTTACGCTCGCGGCGAGCGTGCAGTATTGCTCTGTAAACTGAACAAGACGGCGAATGGCTGTTAGTTGCACTATAAAGCCTTTCAAGTGGTAAATTTTGCACTGACAAGCTGGATACTTATCCTACTTTCTAAAGTGTTTAAATAGTTCGAGATGTGGGTAGTTGTGCGCATGTGCACACTGTTGTCAGGCCGCCCGAACGCACTGATGGTCATATGGTGACGATTTAAGTAAGGACAGTCAACTGACGTTCTGGCTGTCTGGTGTCACGAAGGGCGCCCTCTAGCTACCATATTTGAATCCTATACATGTTTATTAGATCCGACAATATTTATTTTACATGTTACAATACATTGATTCATCTAGTCAGATTATTTAGCACGGCTGCCATGTTAATATATATACGTTTATAAAACTTCTTGCAATAAAATTGTAAATTTACCAAAGTTTTACTGTGCAATGAAACTTTATGATCATGCATTATATTACACTGCGTCTTCTTTTGCCAACTTACAAGTTGGTGCAGCAGATCAGATTATTCTGAAAGATACTCCTGTTGTTCATGCCAATTTTGAAGAAGATCGGCTAATTACAATCTGAGCTCATAACTGAACGAGATGTACGGCGAATAAAGTTCTCCTATGAACGCCTTGGTGTTTTCATATTAGTCAAATTAAACTTGTTTGCCAACTTCTGAAATCTGAAGCTGTTGACGATTTTGTATCAGTTAAAAATTTGCTTAAACTTATATTTTAACCTTAGAAATTCCCGAAGAAAGACATTGAAACATTACTTTTCTAAATTAAGCTTGGCACAGAAACGATCGATAGAGTTCCAGTGTGCGGTTATACTCCTATAAAACTTCAAAAACAAGTATCAATTAGAATATTCAGCACTGAACATTTATCAGCGACTTCAAAACGCGAGACAATAACTTGGAGAGTGAGCTTAAGTTTTGAATACTGTTTCAAGAGGCTCTGAAATAGAATTTTATTGGATTTGTTATTTTATAGCAGATTAATGATGAGAAACTGTGCTGTGAAGTAAAAGATAGATTAACAAGACAGACAAAACCTTTTATACAGCTAACCAGTCTCAATTTCCATCACCTCGTTACATGGGGAGATGCATTAGATCCAGCAGAGGTCTATTTCGGTCAGTGAAAATATTTAGCACATACTTTGAGCTCACTTTATGGCAAGTCATAAAATGGCGAGAAGCACAATTCGACGAAAGAATAAAAGAGTAACGACTTGAATGTGTTTAATAAACAGAGCGATACACTCTGTGTTCAAGTCATGGCAGTTCATTTAGAGCGTATATTAAGTAGTTTCTTAACCAACGGTCTGCCCAACAGCCATATGCTATGCAGTTGGGTCTCACCCGTTAAGGATTCAAGTTGTAGCAGGAAGAAGCATTATTGTAACTCGTATATTGCATTTTATAGTGCTAATGGATTAAATATAATATGCTTCAGAATTTCTAGTGAAGTTAACAGTAAATTCGTGCAACCATACAGTTCTTATTTGACGTATAATATTTGATGAGTGCAAATTATGATGTTCTTTATGTGTTTTATTCATACTCCTTAAACAATTCCTCGCCTCACACACAAATATTACATTCAACATAATGTCCTCAACCATGTCAATTCGTGGTCCTCCGTTAATATATCAAAGGCCTAAATTTCACACTCACGTAAAAAAACATTAAAATTGCAGGTTTTTATAATTCAACCGCTAGGAATCTGGATATTCAGGGCGAATATAAAATGTTCTGAAATGAACGGAGGCAAGAATTTCCCGAATTGATTCTGTTCTTATCCCGTTGGTATACTTTGACGGGTATACGAGGTGCGATCGGAAGGTTTCCAGACTGCGCGTATAAAAACCCGTACACTTATCTCAGGTATTAAATTCATCCGTCACCCTCGAAGTAGTTCCCTTAGGAGTGAACACAACAATCCCAGCGCCGCTGCCAAGCCTGGAAGCATCCCTGGAAATCTTTCTTTGTCAGCCTGTCAAGCACCATTTGCGATTCTGCCTGAATCTCTTGCCAAAGATTTGCCAAAACGGCTACGGAAACCTATGAAATGCTAAAGCAAGCATTTGGGGAGTCCGCAATGGGTCGTGCACAAACTTTTGTGTGGCATTCACGTTTTAAAAATGACCGAACCTCTGTCGATGATGACGAGCGTTCTGGACGACCATCTTCGAGCACAACGCCCGAAAATGTTACCAAGATTCGGCAGGCCATTCACGAAGATCGACCATCGTCGTACCATCAACGACTTGTGCGACATTGCTGGGATAGGCTATGGGACCTGTCAGCTGATTCTAAAGGAAGAACCCCACATGCGACGCATCATGACAACGCGCCAGCACACACCGCCCTCAAAGTTCGGCAGTTGTTGGCCTCAAACACCATAGCCGTCATCCCGCACCCTCCTTATTCGCCGGATTTAGCTCCGTGTGACTTCTTCCTCTTCCCAAAGATGAAAATTCAGCTAAAGGGAAGGAGATGAGACGATAGAAGAGATTCAGGCAGAATCGCAGATGGTGCTTGACAGGCTGACAAAGAAAGATTTCCAGGGATGCTTCCAGGCTTGGCAGCGGCGCTGGGCTCGTTGTGTTCACTCCCAGGGGAACTACTTCGAGGGTGATGGATGAATTTAATACCTGAGATAAGTGTACGGGTTTTTATACGCGCAGTCTTGAAACTTTCCGATCGCACCTCCTTCTGCACACACAAAGGAATGAAAATGTTGAAGACCGGTTTTAGAGAGAATATTCTAGACTCTTCGGAGTTCGTTATAAAAACATAATTAAACTTAAAATATAATTGTTGTTCTGTCGGACCTCGTCCGTTGTTCAGGTGTTACAAAACCACGACGTTTCAGAACTTGGTTCTACTTCTGTCATTAGATGAAAACATGAATAAACCCATAATTCTGGGCCCCTGGAGGTAGTGTCTAAACTACACCAGGTCAGGGTCGAACCAACTTCCGAAACGTTCCTGTTTTATCACACCTGGACAATGAACAAAGTCCGAAAGAACAATGTTCAGAAGCGTTTAAATTTCGATTGGACTGATGATTCTGAAACGTAATGAATTATTTCAGACATCAATTAGTCAATGGAATGACCAGCTTATTCTGTAAATACGACACTCGGGAGCTGACAGATTTCATCATTCATGAGAAACAGTGCGAAGAAGGATAAGTGTGAAATGTTTTAATAATATCCAGATAACTCAAATCTGATTCTGTGGTAGGTTGTTATTAATACATTTCGTGTGGCTACAGATTCCGGTCCATTGGATGAAAATATAAATACTGGCAGCAAAATAAATAAACCGAGCGGAGATGGGAAGACGAGAAGTGGGAAGTGAAAGATGAGGAATCCAACCCCCTAAGTAGCAGGACCCCCCGTAGCTACAACAAAACCCCTTCAAATGAAATGTGTGTCCCAACTAAATCCTGTTTAGTCTATGTTAAACAGAAGCTATCACCTTTCAAGGAACTACTGCTTCTGCATTGATGTTTACACTTGCTTCTGCCCCATAAACCCGCCCTCCCCCTATTCCCTGAACCCAAAGATAATAAATGAGACGGAACAGATGCCACTTCAAAATTACTAGCGACATGTGACCCCAAAATGTTAAGAGCACATTTGACTGATCATTCATTTGTTTTGAGAGTGCTTCTGCTCATGTCCATAGCACTTTCGATACCAGGGTGACAATTATGAATATAAATTTGATAATAACGCCTTTTAAAACAAGTCAAGATAAATCCATACACGATTTGAAATGGCTTATGACACATATTAATAATGACAAGTCGTATTTTATGTATAATCCACGCGTACATATTAAAACTTCGAGTATTTCATCCTTTATAGAAGGGGCTCTCAAAATACGGTCCACGGACCTGAGATTTTAGATCGGAAACTTTCGGAATACAAAGCAGCATGAGATTTTAACGCGGAAACTTTCGGAATACAAAGCAGCATATTTGAACAGTTAATGACTAAGATTTGGGATCTTTAATTTAATTCAGTGATGTCTGCACTCCTGTTTCAGAAGGTTTATACTTGAGTTGGTGATAGTTAATTAGAATGCTTCTCGGAGTAAAATGCTCATGTAAGTTAGTGATAAAGGAAATTTGATAACTCTGCATGCAGCGTGTGGGGAAAAAAAGCGACTATGGTCTACTCTGGTGAATGAAATCGAATGAACATACACAGACCTTGAAGATCGATTGTAGTAAAAGAGAAAGGAGGGAACTACCGTCGATTTCCACGAATTATGACGTCAGGATGACGACGACAAGATAAGTCAAAATAAAAACCTCTGAATTTTAGATTTGCATATTCAAATGTTGTTTCCTTGATCCTATTAAATAACTTCTTCTTGGATTATGCAAAAAGTTATTTCAAAAGCCATTAAGAGAAATCCCTGATACGTTTAAGTTCAGAATATTTTAAACTACTTGTTCTACTGAACGTCTAAAAATTAAACTACGTAGACTTACACTCTAAGTTTACGTAATTTTACCATATTTCGTTTGTGTGGTATGCTATTATTGTGTGTTTGAGGACAGAGTTTATGTGATATGCTATTATTGTGTGTTTGAGGACAGCGTGCTGAGAATAATATTTAAACGTGAGAGGAATAAAGCCACAGGAGCCTGGAGACAATTTCATAATATTTCTTAATAAGGACCCTGCTCCACGGAGTAAGTTGTTTGGTTACTGTGACAACACGTCAGGCGTACAGCGCCGACAGAAGGGAGCTGCATTGCCGACACTGTTTTCAGCTCACTAGCACGTGTCTTTTGAATCACATCAGCAGTCCTTCCGTTTCCGGTCCTGTGAAGTGATGGTTGCGTGTGGTTCCTCACTTACAAGCAGAATTTCTGTCTCTGATTTTGTAAAAAAAGTAACTTCATTTCAAGACAAGTCGTACTTGGACACATGTGCTGTTGCAATTCTTGTGTGAAAAAGTATTTGCTTTAAGCAACTGTCCACAAGCACACATCTGGGAGTGGAAAGTCTGCAACACACATTTAAGTATCTGCTGAAAAGTTTTTTATAAACAAGCTTACCTGGTTAATAGATTCTTCACCTCTTATAATACCCGAATTTAATTTGTGTTTATAACAGCACGCCAATGAACCCTGACATGAACCAGTTTAATCTAAGTTTACATTATCTCACGTCCTATGTAAAACGGTTCTTTTTGACTTTGTCGTCCACCTTATAAATTATGAAACTATAGAACTACAACGTTTCGGAAGCTGAATTCTGCATTTGAATTCAGGAAACACAAGGAAAAAGGATACGAAACCTATCTGTTGTGCCCCCTGTGTGAGGTAGCCTCAGATCTGCTCTGAGGTCGGACAGATGGATTTCGTGCCCTCCTCATCTTTTCCTCCCTGAAGACGGAAGCGGAATCCGGAATCCGAAACGCTGTAGTTCCATAATTTTATAATTTATATGGACAAATTCCAAAAGAACAATTTGACATAGGATGTGAGTTTTCTTGCTTTATCTCCCTTAGGTTCGGCCTTTTTTCTCAAACACCTTCAGACTGTTATTAACAGTTTCACATCCACACAAGACAAATTAACTTTAGTGCTTTCAGATATGACTCGAAAATAAATGATGTCATCTAAAAACTCGAAGAATTTCTTGAATTTAATTTGCTCTGGTTCATTATAAATAAAAAGCGAATATATAAGTCAGACTTGTTCTTAAACCCTTGCAAGGACTTGCTGGCTGTGCATATTGTTATTATGTGATGCTAAGTATGGTGGTGTGCATAGTTTACCGGCGTCTGAAACTTTTGCTAGTTTTATCCCTGTATGTTTATTTACGGTAGATACAAATCACCTGTTGACAACGTTAATCAACATGAAAGACACATAGAGGCATAAAATCTTGCTAATTTATTTGGTTAAATAAACTCTGCACCAATAAAAGCCTTTCAAGTAAAACTTGTATATAGATAGGCCTACAGAGTGACTCTCAAGTCAACTAACAACTTTAAAAAATGCAGCTCTAGTTTCACTGAATAGAGAAAACTGGAACATGTACGAAATAGGAAGTTCATTAGGATGTCGAATGCCTCAACGGATGTCCAATTCTATATACATCCTGCTTGGCTCGTATAATCCAAATATTGAGCGATTCCATACCACCTAGCATAGGAAAGTAATACATGTTTTTGTTGGTCAAACTAACAACGAGAATTACCGGGTGTTAAGGCAGGTGACTTAGATTCATTTATGGCTCTCTTAACGACGCTGTCAGTGGCTCAGAAAAAATAAATCATCTAATGACAGAGTGATCTTTAAACAGGACACCGTAGCTTACACGGAAAAAAGCGGTCGTGACTAATACAAAGTATTAATCCTGTATTTGCCGGGAGTGAGTAAGGAATACACCGAAATTCTGTCAAAATAGTAGATCCCCGAACCAAAATTGTAATTGGTGGTCTCTGGA
>NW_019060895.1:40954-94303 GCF_000696155.1 Zootermopsis nevadensis
CGCGAGCGAGCGAGACGCGGCGTCTTGAGAATCACAAGTGCAGCGTCAAGTTGCCTGAAGGACCATTAGAACAATGTCTTTCTTTACTTACAGAACTCAAAACATAAGTGAATTATGCCTCTTGCTACGTTAAGCGATTCTTCTGAAGTGCTGTACAGAAAGACAAAATATAGGGGAATAATATATTTTGTGCATAATTACAGTAGGTAATTTTGAACATATATTTATATTGGGTATGCACTCTACATATATGTATGATTTGAGGTTTTTACAGCGGCGAGTATGTAGATTTCTGTCTTCTAGGTTGTTGCGCTGTGTGGTCTGGTCGATGTTTACCAAAGTTTCAGAGGTCATACTGCCTCCGTCATGAATACTCCCTGATGACGGAGGCAGTATGACCTCTAAAACGTTGGTTAACATCGACCAGACTACACGGCGCAACAACCCAGAAGACAGAAATCTTCATACTCTACATATAGTTTCGTTGGAACTACTCGAGTGACGAAAATGCACATGGTCTGTAGTACCTGAGATAATAAAATGCTGAATAACATTTCATTGAAAACAGCAAAGGGAGTAGCAGAATTATCAAAATGTAAATAGTGAGAGTATAGTTCAGATAGGACACGGGTGGCGCTGTACTAACAGACGATTATTGGCCCATTATTTTCTGAGAGAGACTCTGAGAATTCCTTGGGAATCGCTCAAGTGGTCAAAAAATTTCAAGCACTTTATGGAATCCGAATGCAGCATACAGTGACTCGATATCTACAAGGGTTGCACTTTGTTGCTCACTTGTTTATTTTTGTTGCCATTTAAATCCTGGATCTTTCGATCGATGCGAAACGAAGGGAATATTTTCATTAATAAATAAATAATTGACGACAGAATTCAAATCATGTTACAAGTATTAGAACTCGTGAAAGTGTTATGACACATAGATTAAGCAAACTTACACAAATTTGTTTTTATAAAATTATTTGTAAAAATGTGTCAATGAGACATGTGTCGCTCTTGCTTCAATGACAGGACTCGCTTTGAGTCGAGGGAGACACTGAATTGGAGTGAAATGTCCGTTTGTTCAGCCGTTAACTGATGTTAAATTGGGAGGACCAGCCACAGGAAGATTCCTCGCGAAGCTCACAATTTTTAGTGACAGACCTGGTTTACGCTGATCACGAAAAGCAGGACATGAGAAACCCGAACAACGCCGCAATGCTGGAATTAAAGTCACTTTGCTTTTTGTGTGGGCCTCCGTTTATTTAACGACGCCTTTAACTTTCTAATTATATGGTGTCAAATATATATTTTGCTATTATAGTTTCTTTATATTACACATGAAAATTAAATACTGACAAAGAACAGAATTACTAACAGTAGGCTCTCTGAACATCACCATGGACGTAGTTTGCTTACTTCTCGTTACATAATGAAAAAAATGTGAAAACGATCTGGGATTAGATTTTCCTAGATATTTGAATTTTATGGGCTCTAACCAATGACCCTTTACATTTATAATAAGTTACAAAATTTAGTTACATTTGGAAATGGCCCATAATTCAATAACGTGATTTCATGGACGGACTGACACTCTCGATGGCGCTTGTTACGTAGGCTACCATTCTACAATTCTCAAGAAGTAGAGTAGGCCCTGTATTGAAAGCCGGAAGAAGTCTGAAGTAACAGAGGAGTAAGACAAGGCTGCTTTATGTCCTCAAGTTTATTTAATATATGTATTCTTAGGGAACAGAGATTTAACATTAAGAATAACATATGGTTATAAACAAATACCGATACTTTTCTGAACATATTATTGGTCTCAGATAACCAGATAATAATTTAAAACTAAAGAACAACAATGAAGGAAAGCGTAATATCAATTAAACAAAATATGTTAAACATATAACTTAAAAATATATCGGTTGCAGCGCCGCGAAATCTAGTAGAAGTTTACCGACGTTTCAGATGTCCATATTGATAAGTATTCATCGCACGGATGATAGAGACAACAAGGACCTCTGAAACGGTGGTAAACTTCTACCAGACTACGCGCCGCTACAACCCAGAAGGCAGCCAGCCATCTTCAGACGAAGTTATGTTAAGACCACGTGGCAGTAAAGCATGGACGGTGAAAGAGGAAGATGTGACAAGGATTCAGGTTGTATAAGTAAAGTTCGTACGACTGATTAAGGGACGTACAGTAATGAAAAACACATAAAGAGATAAGAAAGAAATTCGAGATATTTTCAATAAAACAACAACACAAAATCAGACGGCTAGAACGTGTTCACAGAAAGAGCGCTTGAGGAATATTAATACAGGAGAGCACGGCAAGACCAAAAAGAAGAAGATACTGGGTCGACCGCGTAAGCGATGGGAAGCTGAAGCCGGACCACCAGATGAAACAATTATGAAAAAGATAAAATGGTCTTTCGTACAATGGTCGATGACAAGAAATGGTTGTAACGGCTATTATTATGTTGACATTTCGGTACGTGTGAATTATAGAAACGGCAAACAACGCAGTCCTTCCGTGACGCTAAAATATAATGTGACACATGAAATTCTTTGCCATGTGCTTCATGTTGACGGATTGGATCTAAGAGAAATATCGTTCCTTCTCGGGGAGATTTGAGGGCCACTGTTCTGCGAGGTCTAGCTGATAGGGGACTGACTGATGCTCCCCTTCAGAATACTTTCGCAATGCGGCGCAAGTACATCGCACTTGACAGACCCTCGATCTGTACTTAACTAGTTCACACAATAGCACAGCAATGAGACCACACCCAACAGACCAATTTCCCTCTCGTGGCCCACTGTGATCGCGGAGAAATCAAAATACGGCACTCCCCTGCGATTCCACTTACCATGTGTAATGGGACACCGGGCATGCATAAAGCGAACTGAATACAATCGTTGCGTGCATGAGCGACGTATAACCACATCCACTTCGGAGATCGCCCTCTTGACTCTACAGCCAATGCTAATGTTACAAATTCTGTCTAAATCTGATATTGTAATAGAAATGTGGTTAGCTAGTTTCAGTGTTTCTTAATCTCCACCCCATGTCCCAATTAAAGCCCATACGTACTTAAATTATTAAGATAACTATTTGCTGATGTTTTCCATTTAAGAGGATATGAATCCAGGGTGAGCACAACCACCCGACAACCTCACGTCTATTCCTTAAAGTAAAAGAAACCCTGTACTGTATTATTTCATTCTGAGTTGGATTCTTCATTTGTAGATTTAAAGATGACTTTCTCTCTTACGAGAAATTCTAAAACGGGAAAAGAATACCCTCACTTTTATGCTCCGTTGTATGCAACTATAATTTAAAGTCATTTAATATTTATTATCGAAAATCATACACAGGCATAGATAACTAATAATAGCTATAACTGTTAGCATATACAGGTAGCCCTCGATTTACACCGGAGATCCGTTCCTGGACGAAACGGCGTAAATTGAAACTCTTTTTATAATATAAATCAATGGGAAGTCAATGACATGCGTTCCCAGCAACCAAACATTGACGAGAAATATAATGGCATAGCATTTAAAGCTCTTAAATAACGTAAATAAAATAAACGGAATTTAAAAAATATATTTTATACACTTACAATAGGCCCCTCAGTTGACTGAGATTCTTTCATGTGATTGACGTGTACAGTCATCTCTGCTGTTATGGGATAGTTGCATTCATGTAAGACGCCGACCTATAGAAAATCGCGTAGTAAAAATAACTCCGGTAACTCCGCAGAAATTAAATTAGTCCTTTGAAAGTTTAAAGCGCCAGGAATGAAATTGCATAAGGGCAAACTCGCATATGAAAAAGTTTGCATTTCACAAACAGCTTTTACCGATTCATCGATCTCATTGGAGCAAATTCGCGTTAACGAAACACAAGTAATTGCAGAGATGACTGTATTTATAATTTTTATTCAAAATCAGCGATGTAAGAATTACGATTTAGTATAAGACTCAGTACGATACACATTGTAAAACGTTATAAATAATAGTAAAATATATTTTCCCACTTTTTGACTTGATGGTTTCAAAATCGGCGTTATTCTGAATCGACGCAAATAGAGGGCTACCTGTAGTTCTAGCCAACCTTGCCATACACCATGAAAAAACTTAAAGAGGAATAGTCGCCATTAGTCGTATTCGAATTCAAGTCTGTTTTTTAGATCTATCTTGTGCTTGTTTTTATTTCCCCTCCAGCATCGTTTCAGTTCTTTTGTGGGTCGATGGACAACGTTATTTCCTTTCCTCAATTTATAGGCCCATAATTAATTCGACACTTTAGTAGATATTTTCAAATGCTAAAAATTCTCAGTTCTGACATTAGTTTTATACTTTCCAAATTAGAATATGCGTACCTCTTTTCCAACATGTAACATTTTGTTGTCACATAGTCCGTTAATCATCTGAAGCATCAGTATTATACAAAATGTTGTACATACACACAGACAGACTAAAACTGCCCTTATAACCTTATAATAGAGACAGGGTATATACTACACACGTTGTGAAGATAAAAACACGACTAGATTCAGACAGGAGAGAACTCAGCTGTCAACAAAATCTAAATATTTGGATCTGTCTTAGCTGAAGAGAGCTGTGGCTAGGGAAATATTCAGGGTGGTCTTGCTGTACAAGAGAACTCAAGTGTCTGAGACAGAGAATAACTGCAGGCGCTCACGTATGACCAAGTTATTTCAATCAATCATCATCCGTTTTCTAAGAAATTACGCTGTTCATCTAAAATAGCGAGTTTCCACTACAATACCCTTCTAAACACATTGTTTGTGACACGCGAAACAATGCTCAGAGTCCCAAGTTACCGGTTGGCGGGTTTGTACAAATATTTTATTCGCTGCTTTTTCATGACACTGTTTCAGCTGCTATGAATGATTTGGGAAAATGTCAAAAACTATGAGTAGCCAAGAGCTTGAAACGATGCAGTCTTAACCTGGTTAACTTGATCTCTCGCCCTCAGGAAGGGACAAACTGAGGGTGTTTGTGAACGAAGGGCTGGGGAGAATATGTGGACCTAAAAGGGATGTAGTAGCAGCAGGCTGGAAAAAAAACTGTACAGTGATGAGTTTCACAGGATTCCGCGCCAGATGACAGGGTGAACAAATCAAAGAGATGAAATGGGCAGGTCATACCTACATACATCAGAAGGGACAGATTAGAAGTGCATACGTGACTGATATCAGAATACCTAAAAATAATAGACCGACTTAAGATCTAGGCCATAGGATCCACTCCTTCGCTAGTCTACAAAGCAAAAATGTCCTGTGCTTAACAATATGAAGCCAAAATTCGTCTAAATCATTTAGTAAAATCGAGTTGTAACCGGAAAGAAAATGCTACCTGTATTCGACACAAACATAAAATTATTGCAGCTATTCAAGAACAAATAGCTTTTTATTCTGAGAATTAGACGAAACCCATGAATGTAATTTTTGGGCAAAATGCAGAGTTATTGAATTAAATTGGGTGGTACACATAGTTACCATTAATTTTTAAAAGGTTGAGCTCCATGTCATGAAGATTTGTAGCAGACACAGAGGTAAAGCTTAATTTATTTTTAACACAGTCATTGGACCGATGTGAGCCGTTAGCATATATATCACACCTCACAGGAAGCTAAAATTGAACGTATCAGTTTCCTCGAAAGCGTCTCATCTTATGTAAAGTGAAATGTGATATAATAATTTCAGTAAGGTCCTTAAATTTTATTTGAGAAGTTTTCTGTGCAATATATATTTACTGAAATGCAATAAAAGTATAACGTCAAATGTGGCTATTCTATGGGATGTTCCACCATGTAATCTGCTTACTGCCTCCATCATCGCCCTGACGATGGAGGTAGTAAGAACCTCTGAAACGTCTACCACACTACATGATGCAACATCCCTGAATATCCTCCTTAACATTTTTCTTCGGTAGCAAATAGTGCGCATTTCTGCTGCAAAATATAGGATAAAAATACAGATAAATTAAATTTCAAAATAATAAAACCACAGCTCCTTAAGATTTTGCTGCTCTTAGTAATAATAATTACCTCTGTTCCTAACTAGCATTTTCCTTTATTACCCAAGTTCATAAGAACGCAGTGTTCATTTACACCAGAATTGCTCAGCACAAGATAAATGAGACGAAGGAATTTATTTATTATCTGGTACAAAGAATCATCATGACCACAGACGACTGCACTTCAGTTAATTGGAGTTTTTGAAAATAACGTAGGCCTCTGACTTCATCATTCAATTTTCCACACAGTTACACTTATAGTTGTTCGCCGGCGCTAATGTTGATAGCAGACAGATATGATATTTAAATACTGTTACAGTACATAGCACATAACAATCGGATATACCAGGTTTTTAAAGAAAGCTAACTACATTAGCAATAAAACTTTCCAAAAACTGGGCATCGTTTAACATTCTTATAGATTTGCTTGTGCAGGAGCAGGGTCTTGGCATTAAAAATTAAAATTACAGCATTGTGTGTAATGTTGCTTGAAGACCTTGTCGAATTTGTATCCTTTCTGAAGTCAATAATATTTATTAACTTCCTTGTGACGCGTACAGCAGAGTCAGTAGTCCGAGTAGAGTAATATTTCTTCCACAGCAATCGTCATTTACGAAGAAGAGACAGAACAGAGAGTGTAAGAAACACATGTAGGAAAATAGTTAAAAGGTATATAATGAGTTTGATGGTGTGTCGGAGAAAACATTGGAGGAAACTTTCTCTAAACACACGAAAATTATAAACTAGCGTTTGAAAATATACAGTAGAAGTCTTCTGCTGCCGGGCGGAAGAAGGGTGTAAAACGGGTGCACAATACGAAGACAAAAATGATGTTATGTCTCATCTGCGTGCACATCGCCCGTACTGAGGGCACAGCTCAGAAGCAACGACATTTCAGAATCAGAAATTACATTCTTCTTACATCATGTTCTCGTTTACGAAGCTGTTCGTCTTTTAAGACAGTCTGCAGCTATAATTCTCCATAATTTAACTAAACAAAACATAAAACACCATGTTACTAACTTAGAAAATAAAACTGTATGTGCTTTATGTAACACATGCCCCGAAGTATGCGTTTGTAGTGTGATAAACAATTGGTATATTGTAGCCTACAGACTATTCAAAATGGGCTTATCTGTTCAAAATAAGTCATAAGAGTTCGAAGCAATTACGTCAGAATTATCACCTGGCTTAATTGCAATATAATTTCAGAATGTACAGATTGATAAGAAAATTGATCTTAGATTTTTTTATGATATTGTAGCATCACGTTGTAATGCAAGACAGAGTTATGGTTTTTCTGTGTGAGTGCCCTTACATGCCTACGTCCGCCCATTTAATAATATTCAAAGCAATTAAGGGACTTTCACATAATTTCTGTTGGTTTCCAAGGGACGAAACGACGACGAACATAGATCACTCATGCTTTACAAAAACACATATTGTAATTCAGTAGCGCAGGACGGTGGAAAGAAAATGACACAGAAAGGTCACTTGCAATAAATGTTGATGTAATTGAACCACGTGGCAAAATTTTCTGCTGAAATTTCTTTAATTGTCTTTGTCGCGTGCAGAACCTTGATCACACTTTTTCAAAAGTTATGAAACAAGTCATATGTTGGTGTACTGTCGCTATTAACGGATCATGGGACAGTTGTCAGCAAATGACTTTAATTGGTATTCATATGACTAGTTTACGTTCAATCAAAGGGCAGTCGTCTCCTTTCACTTCCTACCAATACAACGCCTCCAGATGGCACGTGGCAGAGGGGACATTAATACAAGCGCACTTGCAATGTGCAACTGTCTGTCTCTCTCATGTAAATGATACTTTTCAACTCCTAGCAGATCCTTGTCGGTGGTGTCTCGATTAAAGGCAGTTCACCGTCAGCAGGCAAAATGAAATTTAAACAAAATATGGTTGAGTCAGTGACTGAAGTTGTTATTTAACAATGCTTTTCAGACGCAAAGTTTATGTGGCGTTAAACGGTAGAATAATTGTAAATACATTTTAAGAGGATGTGGTAAGGAGTAACTGGAATCTATTTTAAGGTATTATCCAAACATTTTCCTGGAGAAACTGAGGAAACCCACGAAACTCCTTGGTCAGAATATTCTATATCTGTGCCAAGACTGGAACCTGGGATCTCTGATTACGAAGTGTGGATGTAACGACTTGACGTTCACATAAGACACAGAATATTGATAGTCTGTTATCCTAGCTAGCCAGTAGGAGATATAAATCTCTTCAAGTGGGATTATCACACTCCAAGTTAAAGAAATATTGTCTACAGTACGTTTTCTTTTAGTCCTTTTTTAATATTATAATTTCAAATCAATTATGTTCGGTTTCCACATTTTAGAAACATATATAATAATCTACATGTTACGCATGAAAGTCAGTTTATGTAGTAACCATCAGCGTTATCCGAGAGTCAGGTCTCCCCAACAGCTACATGCAAAGACTGCCTCTGTGTCGTTGCTTGGAAACTTTTAATGCATCCAGCGATCATTGTAATTTATACTTTAGGTCTACTTATAAAAACAAAATATGTACATTCACTCAATCGCGTCATGCAAACGTCTTAACGCAACCAATAAAAAGGACAAGGCATTTTTCTTTCTTCCAAAACCTTATATTCTCTTCATTCAGGGCCAGCTAATTACATCTGTTATACGAACGCTGAAGTTGAAACTTTAGACCTTTAAATACGTTATATCATATTGTATATATTTTATTTAACAAAAGCGTTAGCACCTCAGTCAATATAGTTCAAATGATAAGATGATCAATAAATAATAAATCAGAAGAAATTGTGGCATACTTTATGGTACTATCCCGGCAAGTGTTTAGATGCACAAAAGAAAACAACGAATGAGTTTAGTCGGTAGAGCCTGTATTCAGGCCGATATTTGAATCCGAGACCTCTCAAATACTAAGAAGAGTTCTAACCACTCGGACACAACGTTCGGCGCCCTGTCAAATAACCTAAGCGTTAATCCGTCACTTCCCTTGAGAGCATCCGAGAGGTTTCTACGCAAGTCTCTCGGAAGGCAGACGTTCCATGAAAGTTACGATCCTACAAGCGCTTTAAACAGAAACGTCCTTATGGAAAATTTCGAATAGCGTGCTTTTAAATCACATTTGAAAACTTCGGTGTCTAGTTTTGGGAATTTGGAACAAACACTTACATTTGGTTTGCTTAAATCTACCTACTACAAATGCAATGGTTACAGGACAATATAGAATTCATAGGAAATATGTGAATTTAAATAAAGAGATATCATCAGCATACAATTATTTAAAGAAGACTGCACATTACACTAATACACTTATTGCTTCAGCATGCATTTTAGTACACTAACTGTATTCTGATAGTCAGAAGGACGTAATGATATAAAAGTTAGATAAAATTACAGTCGGTCGCAAAATTAAATTATATCCTACTAACATTTGCTGCTTTTCTGAAATTATTAAATACGAAAACTAATAAGCTTACGATCTCCATCTTCAAAACTGAGGTAATGACGCGTGTTTGTGTAAGACGAGTATGAATGTCAACTCAGTTTATCAATTAGACGTAATAGATTTTCGGAAATTTAAATGAAGGGTAATCGCACTAATATTTTTCAATGTACGTCTAAACCTACAGGACTATTTTAAGAATTATTTTATGTCGACACATGACCCTATACAAACGTCATTACTCGTAATTTACAGTGGCAACGACAGATGGTGTTTTACCATACGACAGCGTCACGACCTGAAGACAATGAATTCATGAATAATGAACAGGAAATGATATAGAAGGAAGAGGTGTAGTAGAGTGGTGTAATGCAAGGTAATGCCCGGGAATTTTAATGGACGGATAAATCAGTCAGGATAGCCGGTCTCGAGGACGAGATTAAAACCAGAAACATCTCGAATACGAGATAAGAACAGGACTTCTAATCACATCGCCGGGACATCGAGACAACAGTTAGTAACGCGTTCTCGTGCTTTAAACAGGCTTTAAAGAAGCCGTAGACTTTTCTTTGCCCGTATTTTCCTGGCCCAAGCCCAAGACAGACGCGTGTGGAGGACAGGCGGATCTTGGACAAATGTATTGTGACGGTACACGTTTAATTGCATTGGCTGAGAACTTGGTACAATAACGAGCTCTGGTGATTAAGGTTATGATCATTTCTGCCCTCGAAGGGCAATGCAATTCTCGACCAGATGAGTAAAAGAAATATTCTGCACAATGAAGTTAACAGATTCGGATGCTTCTTTAGGTTAATAACAAATTAAAAGTCTGCCTCATTGCTAACTTTTGGAAGGTTACGGTATCGACTCTACGGACGGTCTGACACAGATTATCAAAATGGGAAGAAAATGCAATAGGAATCCGAGCAAAGAACTCTAATTAAGGAACACACTCTATTAACGCCTTTTCCTGATAACCCGTAAATATTATGATCTAACAAATAATCTAGTTTTGAGACGTTTATAGTCGCCTTTCTAGTTATCACGCCCTCCAGAATCCACAACATTTTCACACCCCATTTCATTAAGACCTGTGTTAATAGTATTTTCCTATCTATGTCTAGGTTTTCCAAGTGGCCTCTTCCCTTCAAGATTCCGACAAAAATTTAGGTCCATAGGTAGGCTTATTTCCCATTTCTCTCATGCGTGCTACATTCCCTGCTCATGTAATTTTCTCCTACTTTCCTAAACTTAGGCGCAATAGAAATTGAATGCCATTCTTGTCAGTTCCATGGACGTGTCTAATTACGTCAGACGTCGTTGGATTTAAAGATGCCTACTACTGAGCAAAAGACGGGCATTTATGATCAGGCCACCGATTTTTACTGTTTAGTTCCAAATTAATTAATCTACTAATTCAGCTGAATCTGTACACGAAAATCCAATAAAATTACATGTACAACAAGAAATTAAACTAAATAAAACTCTTACTAATGAGGTTTTATTTTGTATTTTCTCAGAACATTTTTTTAACCCTTTAATTTGAAATTATTTTGATTTGTATAACGCATATGGCTTATCTGAACAGAGTTACAATTAAGAATGTAGATCACGATAAAATAAATCACTATTAACTGAACAAATATTTAATTGGAACTGTTAGTTTTTGTATTCCTGCACAGCTAAGACAAACACGTGCCTTAATTTTATACGCCTTTTTTAAATAAACGCTTAGGTTCTTTTGAGAAATACCAAGAATTATTTTAGTGTGACTGAAGAGATGTTCTGTGTGATGAAACTCTTCTTCACTTTATTGCCGAATCTGCAATCAGGGACTTCCGATCTCAAGCGCCATAGTTCTGCGTAGTTTTATGGACTGTAACGCGTTCGTACCTATGAATTTATTTCGTCTTAATGTAAGATCATTAAACGTGTGCTAGATGTGTAGAAAGGCTGAAGCAGACCAACTACGCCAAGCATTTTTATTGTCAGAATACACAACATTACGTGTCTGTGAAATAGACTAAAGAAATAGAACGTTCCTTTAAGCCTTGCTTTCGTTAAAAGTGGCAAGCTAAAGCGAACTTAGACTATATTAACTAACCAGAATGTCAGCTGCTTTTATTTTAATGGTAGGCGAGTTATTTTATTCAATAAGATGGATTTTATGACATAAATAATGCATGTCACTAATATCGTCAAGGCAATCGCTAAAATTAAAAAAAATAAAATGTTATGAAAAGCGTATATTCATCCTAAAATTTTGGGTAAAAATAAACACTAAAATTAAAAAAATAAAATGCTATGAAAAGCGTATATGCATCCTAAAATTTTGGGTAAAAATAAACTAGCGATATGCCACTGAACCACAAAACAAAATTATAGTAGCTTTACATCAATGTGCTATTGAAATTGTATTTGAATGAACTATGGTCTATTCGACTTTCGACTACACGTGTTTATGGGTGTTCAATGCGACGGTACGGACCGTACGAAGAAAAATTTTCATTTTCTGTTTTCTCACACTGCGCTGTGACGTAACATTTCATGAAAATGAAAGTGTTGAAAGAAATGCGTAATATTTTTTGGGGGGGTGACAGTTGTAAATATTGCTGTTTATCCCGCCTGCCCAATCCTCACTGCAGAAATGCCTATATAAATATTTTATAAAACCAGAACTGTCACGAACGAAATGAGACGCAGATACACGGTCCAGCAGAGAAAATCCCAACACGTGTTGAAATAAGAATCACGACAGAAAAACTCTTAGGTCCAAGCCGGCAACTGTATTATTTTACATGACTGTACTTGTAATGGATTTTGCTTTTTATCGAGTCGCGTGCTTGTGGGTTTGGTTGGGTGAAGGGTGTTATGACGTCACTAAAAGATTCCTCCCCTATTGGTGGAGAGTAACACGAGCAAGCCGAAGGTAGGAGGAGTTGGAGTTTCGGACGAGAGTGGAATCCGTCAAACAAGAAGCGACATAAGGCTGCAGTCATTGGGAAATTGTACTGAAGGTTTCCGAAACTTTGCAGACAGTTGACAGTTAACCGCCAGCTATTCGTCTAACAAACTCGGTGCGTGTGTAAGTAGTTTAATATACACGACATTTCGGTAGTATCGCTATTGCCAACTGGCAAGTCCCATACGAGCCCTCATGAACACTGTATATGCATCTTCTGGTCCACAAAAGAAGGGAATTTCGATATCATCTGCGTGACTACCAGATTTTCACAAAGAAATTTTCTCCGTGGAGTGATTTTTGGTGTTGAAGATAGGCGTCGGAATCGATGAATAAACACGCAGTCAACGCCAATATTTGAACCACCGGACTTCCGGGTTAAATACCATCTGCTGCTATTAAAATGAAACGATAAAAACGGTGAAGAGCTGTAACACAGGCTATATGAAGAGATAATCGCCTGATGATGGCATGAGAGTCAGTTCCGATGATCGGTTCAGCTTATAATTAACAAATTTGCTATAAAATTAATAATTACTTAACCATTGCCACAAATCTTCAGCACACAGGCCTGTGGGAATAAAAACGCCAGAAAATTCTGATAAAGGAGCTCCTAGGTTCTTCACTAAAAATATGGGAGCTCAAGGTTTATAGTACAGGTGGTAAAAGGAAATTTGGTGAGAGGATGTGAATTTTATTAAACAAGCAAAATACTGCCATGCTGTGTCAGATACAAATAATAAATTTCCCGTACTGATATAATTGAGAGTCCATTTATAGTTTATTTCTACGATTTCAGAACGAGGCGTTGTTTGCTGTTGGCAACTGACAGGCTTAAGTAGGTTAACGTTCTGTCACATTGCGAGGTTTCAGGATCTCCATACCTCACGCTGGTAACACTCTGCCAAAGAAACTGGAACTCACAGCCTCCAAAAAGCTTCTACTAGGCTTACGTAAACGCAAACCAACATCGAAGCAAACCAATATTTTCACTTGTTCAGTACAAAATATTTCTACACTTTGGATTATTTGGTACTACTTAATAAAGGATTTTGTGTGAAGAATCTGTTTGGGCAAATACATTAAGAAACAGGAGGATGGAGGCAATTGGGTCCATATAACGAAGATCCTCTTAATTTATAAAACAAAATCTCTCATTTCCATCTACAAAATTTTACACGCAAAGGCTAAGCTTTATCTTCAGGCCTCTGTACCGTTCACTAAGTGCAATTTGGAAATAAATTTTGACACATATTTATAAATTATTCTCAAATGAATAAATGTGTTATATTACACTTCTGTTTTTATATTTTAGTTACCCAATTACATAAATTATTGTGCAGACGGAAACTAACGACAGTTAGTCAAAAGTACACAATGGCTACTGTCTAACGAAAATTCCTAATCTATGCTCTTCACAGAACACTGTCACGGTCATCTAATCATTAAAGATGACAGCGCGAGATATGTAGGCCTGGCTTGGACTGAGACGTGAGAAACAGAGAATGACATGGACATTTTAGTTGGGAAACCAGAAAGGAAGAGACACCTTCAAAGACATACTCGTAGATGGAAGGATATTATTAAAGTGGATCTTAAAGTAATAAAGCTTTGGATTGCATTAAAGCCGCCCAGAATTGGCTCCAGCTAAAGGGTCTTGTAAAAAAGGTAATTAACAATTTTGTTCAATAAAAGACAGGAATTTATAAATTTACTGAAAAACCTTTAGCTTCTGAAGAATAACTGATGTACTGAGTTAGTTAGACTAATTGCATTCTACTGATTCTTATGATTTAGTACAGAAGTTTTCATAAATGTAAAAACCTTGTTAAATGTTAACTATTAATTCTTGATAAATCTAGTAAGTATCCTACTATGACGTTCGTAATTCTAGAATGTTCTGAAGTACGTGCTCTCCTTCAGGTATCCAGTCTTTGCGTTGCACCAAATCTTTATAATTCGAGCAGAGTTTATAATGCCGTTGGGTATTTTTATTCGCCATTTTGTGAACGACATAAGTTAATCATTTTTGAGAAAAGAATTAAGCCTGCTACTCTTGTTTTTGAAACGCTTTTTTTTCCAGCTGTACGAAACAGTATTAATCTATAAAGTAAACAATTGCCAGGACAGCGACCCTGTGGATCTGCTAGTCGCTCAGCTACTCAGCAGTTGACAATTTTGTCCACAAGATCTTGCCTTTGGAGCCAGTCCTGAACCAACTGAATCAATTATACTACTCAAAACTATTTATCCAAGATTAATTTTAATATTATCCTATTTACGCCTTGGTACTCCAAGTAGTTTCTTTTCTTCAGGTTTTCCTAGTAAAATTGTACAAATATTTTTGTCTCCTATATATTTCATTACATCCAATCTCCAGCTACTTTTCTCTTTTAGGTCCAAATTTTAAAAAAGTATCTTTCTTTCATATCTGTTTCCCATTACCACTAATCTATTGCCTATCAGTTTTTTTTCCATTTTCCTTTATCAAATACTCAAATCACAATTTACGTTTGGCGTGTCGTACTTTATGGTTAAAGCTTATATTTCAACTGGTGATGGATATTTAAATGTATACGCTAAGAAATTAATATAAAAATAAAGGAATAAGATATTTAGGTATTTTCCAGATATTCTTCCATTATTCTGTTAGAAGCCTGATTAGTTTTATACAGGTTCTAATATGGAGTAAATGTGGGACAATTTTCATTCGCATAAATCTCTAATTTCAAATCCGATCTTTTATTTTCAAAGATGACTCAGCAGACATCCGATCTGTGGAAAAGAAATTTGGAGAGAGCAATATGTGCCAGTGACTACTTGGGGTTCCACTGGCTGACCTTTATTTGTGAGGGGGGTGGGGGGGGGTGAGGACTCACTCCCACGGTTTGAGCTCCATCTGTTCTTATGTCATTCTTGCACTTGCCGGAGGAAGCGAAGTAGCGTGCTGGGACGAGCGAGTGGGAGTGAATGAAAGAACATCGGCTCCTCCCACTTAACTAATTCTTGAGCCGCTAACTTGCCTGAAAAGATCATTTTAGTTTCACCAGAAGACAGGGTTAGTTTATCCGACTTCGTGAGAGTGCAGTGAACTGTCTACATTCAGGTGTTGCGATTTATTTAACGGCGCAGCAATGTTAAAGTGTTTAACCGAATGAAAGACACATCGAACGAAAATTATTTTGTTACCATCAACAAACCTACAATTCATCCGTGATTAAATGTCAGCATCTTCAAATGTGAAGTGAATAGGTAGGATATTACATGAATTTTTTAATGATACGCTATCGTACAAACATGTGGATTTTAATTGTGAATGAAATAAAAATTCTATTGGTGCATCTTTAACTTATATATATATCGTGTGTCCGATCTAAGAATGTTTTATTTTTGTATATTTACTATTTTATCGACGATTTCTCACCCGCGAACATAATAATTATAATGTCGAACGAGAGAGGTAAACAATAATTTATGGTGAATAGTTAAGGATCTGTGAGAAGACGATCGTGATTTACTTCAAGATGCCCGTACTTAGAAAGCACTTATCTTAATAAGCAGATGAAAACCATAATGAACTGTCATTGTAATCGGTAAGCCGATCGAGATTTGAACGTGGCTATTCTGTGAAAGCTTTCTGCACTAACTGCTCTGTTGTCGTCTTCCCCCACTTATTTGATCTACTACGAATATTTGAAAATGGGTTTCCACCGAGCCAGCCATTCGATTATCAGCTACAATTTCTGCTTAGTCATTTATTTCTTGTCTTGTACGAAACTCAGTTTCGTAGTGAGAAACACCAATCAAAAATTTCCTTTCAGGCCTCTTCTTAAAATGAAGCAAATTAGCCTAAATTAGAACAAAAACAGACTAAGACTAACACGGTGGTGCATTATTTGAAGTTTCTAATTCGTATTTGGGAGTTGCCAGTTCAAATCTCGGCTTGTAGATCAACTATCGGAACTGAGGTTATTCGTCATTTTCCTAAGTTTCCTAAGATAAATAATCAGACTATACATTACAATAGGCCACGACCGCTGTATTTCAACTCCTTTTCAAATCATCACTCGATTATTCTGCCATACGCCGAGTCATTTATCAGGTGCAATGGATCGCAAAGTTTAGGGCTGTACATGCAACTAGCAGTGTCCAGGTCTCAGGGGTATACATAACAGCTGTTAAGTAAGAGGAGTGCGAAGCTCGTGGAAAGTAATGCCATGCATTAGATATCATGATTAATTTTAACTCAAGAAGACAACATTTTAAATTACATGTTAATGCATTAATAATATTATGTTTAAAGACTTGATAAAAGTGTATTCTCTTATGGAGAAATTGCTACACGTGTTTTTCGAATGTGTCTTTGAAATTTTGTAAACGTCACTCACCTTGATTATCAAACATCAATTACAAAAAAAAAACAAGTCAAGTGTGGAACTACACGTAACTGCACACGTGGTGTTTTAATGCAGACAGGAATCAAATCCGCAGTTAAGAGGATATACGGTTTAGCTGAGATGCCTAACACTGAAATATTCTTAGCTTAATATTATAATTGCTTTCAACACTTCAGTCGGAAAATCTGAAAGATCGATATCACTTGGTATACCTAGGCTAAGATATGAGGACGCAGGCTGGATTAAACTGGCTCAGGACAGAATATAGTGACAAGGTCTTGGGAATACAGTATTCCAAAATTGCAGGAAACAGCTGAGATACTAACAGATTAAGAAGATGGACTTTGGTTCCATGAAGTAAGTTATAGGCTGCAACATATAAAGCGTCTTTTTCACTGAATATGGGTGTTTTTTTGGGTTGTTGAGCCGTGTAGACTGGTAGAAGTTCACAGACGTTTGATAATATAACCAGCAATCACCTCTGAAACGTCGGTAAACTTCTATCGGACTATGGAACAACCCAGCAGACAGTCGACTTCACGATCGCCTCCGAGAGAACCTAAAATGTTACGTCCATTTAATTATTCGCAACTGTAGCGTCATATAATTCAAGAGTGTTTGTATCCTATTATAGTTTATGTTTAATTTTTGTTTCAGATTTCTACGCGAAGCGGTGATTGAAAAAATCGACTGGGTTTTCAGATATAATATGGAGCACAAAGATTCAAGTGCAAGACTGATATGAAATGACTGCATTGTTGCGAGTAGTGAATGAAATATTGCAATAAAACAATGAACTGTAGGAAACGGTAAGGGTGTCTGATGGAAGACAGAGAACAGATATACACGACGAGGACTGGAATTGTCCTAAGCTCCGAAACATAAATTCAATATTTTGTGGTGAAATTCTGTGTGAAAACATAAATTAATCAGCAATTTATACATCGGAAATGGAACAGTTGGTAAGAATACCGTGCAGCAGTTCTTTGGCCTCTGTGACGCCATTTTCAATAGCGGACATTTTGATGACCCGGGGGCAGGATGTCCTTGACAGGGCGCAAACGCAGGATCAAGCTCTGGACATGACTCGCAAACCGGCCGGCAAGTTACATGGTAAGTAATATGTTTGTGTTATGTACGGTAATGTCTGACAATGAATGGTAACTAACTCCCTGATAGTAGAACCCGCAGGTTCAACACCGACAACACCAGCGCCCGTCACCGGCCACGAATTGGATGGTGTACAGCGGCGTTTTATTTAAAGAGTTTGAACATGCTAATATCTAGAATGGGGGTTAGACTGAATTTGAGATTCTCACAGCGGTGGGTTGTGGCGCCGTGAAGACCTGATAATGGAGGCAGAAGATACCTCTGAATTGTTGGTAAATTTCTATCTGACTACACGGCGCTACAACCCGAAATAAAACCATCTTCTGGCTATTAGATGTCTAGGTTGAGTCTGTCCTAGAACAAAGCACAAGGAGAATATTTAGAAGTAAGAGAGAATAACAAAATAGGCAAAGCTGCGTAATTAATTTATTACCTCTGAAATGCCAATCCATTTCTATCAGTAACCAAGAGTCAGTTATCTTCATCGCTAGTACAGTCTGCAAATGCGTAACTGAGCAATCTCGTAGTAGTTGTAGAATAGGACATAATAATTATAATTTACAGTGATTCCATTTATAAACTCTACTAAAGGACTGGGACGAATTTTCCATTCATAGTTTATCAAAAGTCTACATTGCTATCAAAGGCCAACGCTAATCGATATCCTTGCGACCTCCGACCTGTTCTCTGTGTACAAATGTTTTTTGTACCGTAACTAACTCCACAGATCAGAATTCTTAAGATGCTAATCATTAGATTTCAAGATCTGAATACCATACATAATAACAAGAAATGGAGCTACTGAAAAAACATACAATGCAATAATGTATATAAGCATTCTTATATATTAAAATCGAAACGTGTTTTTGGCGTGTATGTTGTAGCAAAATAAATATATTCGCTTACGAATAAAGTTGTTTTGTTGAAAGAAAATACTTCAAAAGGATATCCCAGTATTGGAAAAATTTTCGACAAGATGAGCGACTACCAGTTTATTTGACTTAGTTCTTATATTTTCATTTAGAACATTAATGTTTACTTCGGTACCTTTAATACGGAAATTTTAGTAACCATGTATTTTCATTGACTCTTCATACACAAGGACAACGCATGCGCATAGAATCTTGTTTGATGTGAACCTGAAGGTTCCTGCAACAGATGTTTAGTTGATTCAAAATTTCGTTTTAAGCCAATGTAAATAATCTTCTTGCTTACAGGGGAAGAGAGAGTAGTGGATAGATACAAGATTTTTCTCAAATGTTCTTGCCGAATGAAAGCACCAGATATTTACATAAAATGTTGAGCTCAATACCGTAAGGAGGATTCGTATTTTCAGAGCAGGCCATCTTCGTTATAATTGTTATGCATTGGACATTCCTCGCAGACAAATAATGTTGAATGCTACGGATAATTAACAGACTATTCAGTGACGCTCCACCAACACTACAGGTTGTGTAATATGTATTATTTTAATATAGAAATGGGCAAATATTTTCTAGGTAAGATTTCAGGTTCTAGCGGCTACTTGTGTGGAGATGGCTGTCTTATAGAATGTTGCGCCCTGATGATAGAGGCAGTAATCTGCACTGACTAGGCTACACGACAGACCATACCAGAAGACAGCCATCTTAAGTTACCTTCTAGTTCGGACGAGGAGAGTACCGTGAGAAAAGCTTTGTGGTTATCCATTTTTAACAGCTAAAAACCTTTTGCAATTGTTTTATACCGAAATACATAGGAACAGTTTTATTATGAACAAATTTGGCAAGATATTGGAACATGTGATTGGTGTTCTGAAGCCGTTGATATAAATATTAAATCATTATGGAGTAGGCTGTATTTGTAGGCAAAGTGAATGAATATAGTAAGTACGTTCAGAGAGACCAAACCCTAAAACCTGAATTTCTATCAAAATCTGTTTGTTTCATGGCAACTGGGCTTAAAATACATAACAAAATAAAAGCTAATAAAGGATAGTACCACAATATTAATATCTGTTAGTCTCAGTGGACCGAAATGAATTTTTAGCAGGCCACAGCTTTATACCCATACTGTAGTAATCTGTATTATAGGTTTCTTTTTCCTCGGTGCTAGAGCCCGGGGTGGGCTTTGGCCTCCCTCGTATTTTAGCTTTATTCTACATTAAGTAAGCGTCGTGCTACAATGACATGGTAAGTCTTATGGCTCTATGAAATCGGCCTGCAGACACGCAGGATAGTTGCAAATGAACAGAGTATATTCGCGAGCAGGTAGAATGGGATTGTCACCAATTTTTGGGTTAGGGATGGATATAAAAACTCTTACCCTAAAAGAGATCTACAACACGGAAATTAAAAAAGGCTTAGAGTGAGATGAAATTCGGGATTTTTAAAGACAAGTGAATTAGAAATTGGATGAAGATTTCTGTCTTCTGGATTGTTGCGCTGTGTAGTCTGATAAATCGCCCTGATGACCTCTGAAACGTTGGTAAACATCTACCAGAATACACAGCGCAACAACCCAGATGACAGAAATCTTCATACTCACCACTGTGAAAACCTCAAATCTTACATAGAACCTGGATCGTTGAAGCTTTCAAAGTCAGAGATGCTTTGGGGTCACTAGGCACAGACATAGTGTGAAACGTACAGTAGGTTTAATATTGCGCGGGAAGAACATTGTAAGAACAAAGATCTGAGGAAATCGATTGGATCTAAGAGAAATACTAAAGACTTTTATATTATACTGCATAACGAGAAAGTTCCTGATTTATACAGTCGCCTAAAAATGTTTGTGTTTATAGCAAAATCAGTGTTACTGTGGGACATGTAAACGCGACACGGGGAAACCACTTCGAAAGCGGGCGCTCTGAAAATGGAACTAAGATCAGAGGTGGATAAAGCTAGTTCAGTATTGTACACGCATCGGGCTTTGACATTAGCGGCAATAAACCAGAATAACAAGGCTATTATCTGGCTAAGATAGCTATATGTCTGTGAAATTTTAGGTTCACACGGCGGTAAAGATGTTGATATTTTTCTTGGCAGCGTCACAACGCAGAAGTACATCGACGGCTGCATTTTAATATACCTAATAACCAACGACCTTTCTAAGCAGCACACTAACACCGGTACGATGTGCACATTGAAAAGATGACAGTAATTTGTCTGATTAAGAAATCTGTTACATTCATGCAATCTAGATTGCCAATTCTCTTGCCCCAATCTACCCAGAAGAACTAAGCCTCTTCCTGGAAGATAATTTCTAGTACACTGCTTGTCAAGTGCTTTTTTTCCTTGAGTCTTTAAGCATAAATTCTATATACTTATCACCCTACATTTTGTTCAAACGTCAAACTTTCGCCAGATTTATAAAATTTTTATCCTGTACTTCACGTACTTTATAGGCAGCATATAACTGTGTCTGTACCTTCTACTGCCTTCTGATTCAACTGATTAACGAAAAGTCAAATGAACATCATGCATCGACCTACCATTAATAACACCAGCACAGTGGTCTTGCGAGCACTGCCTCTAGTGCAAATGCAAGCACAGGGTCCTGAAATTTTTTGCGGTAATAGATTATCAAAGAAAAAGCATAATTAAGGTACCATATAATCTTCCAGAAACATACATTTGACATTTTGTGAGCAGATAGATCATAAATTATAAATGGCTTTTTAAATATGTTTGTATTATTAACAAATTTAAGTATGACGACGGTGAATGTAATTTGAATAGCAGACAAATTTAGCTTAGTCGGAAATTGTATCCTACAAGTGGATATTACAGGTATCAATAGATCACTACATTTCAAAGCTGCTATTCCTATCGCAAAGACTGAAGAATCTGAAGAAGAAATGGAGTCGCAAGTTTCCGAATTCCTTAAGTTTCTTAAGACTACAGTGTCAAAGATTTATTATAGGGGCGTGCATTTCGACAGAAGTCCAACACTCTCTTGAGTTTAGGCCCATCAGTGTGTAAGCGCAGTATTAGCAGGGATCTCAATTTTGGCGATCTAAATGTAAACGAAATGTCGTTGTTGAAGTCTGCACTTAAAGAATATTTACAGAGTAATTAGTCGTTAGAACATGGCTGTGAAGTGGTATGTTGTTTCTCGCAGGGTTTTAACCATGGACCAACTTCAACGTTATTTTCACTCGCGAGCGATCGTGTTCATAGGTAACAGACAACGCGCCAGGCCGGTTATAAGTCAGGTCCGGAGACAAGAGGCCTCGGCTAGATGTTCCAACTAGAGCCCGGCCCAGAAAGAAAGTCACCAATTCGCCAGTTCCAGTTGCATTCACGTCACTGGCGCAAAGAGATAATGCAATTAGGAAGATGGTTGTCTTTTTAGATTTTCCAATGTTTAGTCTGGTAGATATTGACTGACGTTTCAAAAGAGCTTACTGCCTTCATCACTCTGATAATGGAGAGATTGTGTTCGTCTGAAACGACGGTATAGACCAAACTACACGGTATAACACGTCAAAAGACAATCATCTTAACACGAATATCCCCGAGGCTGTTTTCGTTTTCGTCTTCTTTTCAGGAATAATAAAACTGTGATTTTTAACAATGATGGTTCATTGATCGATTGAGTAACTGAATTGAAAAAAAGGTGATCATAATTTTATGGCCAGGGGAAATCTAGTGAAATATAGAAGAGTTGGTAGTTAAGTATGTCGATAACTATATAATCAAGAGTAAAATTTAGATATGTGTGGAGGATATCAACGAAAGGCGGACGAGTGATATTTAGGACGTTCGCTCTGTTCGGCCATCGACTATAACGAGTTGATATTAAGGGGCTAATCGATCAACGTTCCCAGGAAAACAGAAGGATCAGCAATCGAGTTTAAATGAGTATTGGATAGTCAAAGACCTTACGCAAGAATAACTTCATGCCCCAGGCCCAATAGAAAATATTTTATTCTGGTGAAATCTTGAACCAAGTGTTTTGAAAAGCAGACAAATGAGACTTTGTTCTCATATGTAAGATTTTAGGTTTTCACAGCGGTGAGTATGAAGATTTCTGTCTTCTGGGTTGTTGCGCTGTGTAGTCTGGTCGATGTTAACCAACGTTTCAGAGGGCATACTGCAATGAATCGCCCTGATGACGGAGGCAGCATGACCTTTAAAACGTTGGTAAACATCAACCAGACTACACAGCGCAACAACCCAGAAGGCAGGAATCTTTGTTCTCGTACTTTGTAATTAATAAAATTGACTTCAAAATTTTATTGAAATATCTTCGTGTAATTATAAAATTCAGAAGTAAGCTAATTTAGGAAACAAACTAAACATTATAAACAATTTATTCATATTAGACCCAGGTACTGAAAGGTGTAGGGGACGGTCAGGCTACTTTCAGGAAAGGGGTGCTATTTGTGGAGGAAATTTTTGAGTTGGGCGGTGAAATAAATTGGGAAAGAAAAGCTGTATTTAGGATATGCAATGACACAAAATAAAAAAACATATTGAACGAATCTGGCTTCTTAGTGTGGCTACACATCTGGACGACTAGCCGAGTACTGTAGACTGCTTCAATCTGTCACGAATTAAAATACACAAATTCACTCTGTTATATACCGTTCTGAGAAATGACCAGACCCTTGTGCTATTGCTGTATGCCCTATGCAATAATATGCTTATTTTTCTTGTCTCAGTTCGTTCCTGTCAAAATTGTTTTCCTATGAAATAGGCTGAATGTGCAGTTGGCTATTTGATCGACCATTTGGTCCCTATCCAGGATTGTCACAACCGAATGAGTGACTTAAGTCAGATCTGTAGGCACTTACTTCCAATGTCCAGGGTTTTCTTCAGTCAGCATCAGAAATGGATAATGTTTTCTTTCATATCCAAATGCTTGTAGACACTCAGCAGAGGACATCTTACGCTGTCCACCACGGTGGCACTGTCGGAGCTAGACCGGCTGGCACCACTTGCAGTTGGCAAATCACTTCGTACGTGAATTAGGTAGTAGGCAGAGTAATGGCTGTCCATTGGCTCCAATAGAGTTTCTTCGCATTATTTATTCTCTTCAATTTCCGGACAGAATTCTTGTGTCAAAAGTAATATCGCAGGAAGGAAAATATGTTGCATGATTTTACTGCATAGTTCAGCCTTCATTTTTCAAACCAATTTCAAAACGGGAGGGACCAATAAAGAATGCTGAATGATATTTACGTTTCTCACTGAGACAAGTCATGAGATAGCTGTCTTCTGGGTTGTAGCGCCGTGTATAAATTTTCCGAAGTTTTAGATTTGCTTGCCGCCTGTATCATCAGGACGATGAGTCCTGTTCACAAACATTTGTTCTTTCTGTAAAGCAGACAACCACATTTCATGCCGAAACAAATAACCAGCCTTCAGGATTAACGTTCTATAGGCCTATATCGTGATCTTAGCGTCTAGCAAAGCAGACGGTGCGACAGTCTTTTCCGAACTGAATAAGAGCCTAACAGTATTTTCAGAATTTATTCTTTTCCTTATTTTATCATGAAACTATTCCTGTTTTTTACTACTAATTTAAGATTATTATATTTGAAATAATTATCAGGTGTTTTATTATTACTTTGATGCTAATTTCGGTGTCATATCACGTTTATAGATCTAATTATGTCCATACTTACTTTCTAACTAATTTTTTTTACCGACCTATTGGAGTATTTCTGCATTCCTCCTTAAGATACTCCTGCATTACTCCCAAAAAATGGATAAGTTATTAAGTGTGAAGATGTGGTTGGAATCTTGAATTAAATTAATAAGAGGAATTACTTCAGACAACTCTGTTCCCGTTTTGCAAACAGAAATAATAAAGTTGTTCCAATTGCTCTAAAAATTCTTTATTCCGAGTGAAAATTATGTGTTCGTATCTTTGAGTGCAGTGTCCTTCCGCAGACTGAGTGGATTATTCCACCTTCTATTAAACCAGTATCTAGATGTTCATAAAGTTTCGGTATCTTAAAGACAATTTCAATTGCGTTAGAACTGTTCCAGGAAAAAAAGTGAAACTGTACGCATTTCAAGCTGTCTAAATTAATCAGCTGCACGAACGTTCTATACGTATAGAGTAACATTTTCATTAATCTGTAATACCATCTATTGACATCCTCGTTCTTCAGTAAAAGTATTTCAAGCTGGTACCCCTTACATTATTAGAATAATTTATACATTTATTCAAAGAGTGAAATGTTTATGTTGCTTTTAATTTCAACTTTGTAGAAAGATCAGCCAAATTTGACGGAAATGAACCTTTTATGCGTTGGACAGTAACGCAATGTATTCGTGCACTGCCCTCGAAAATTGCATTGAAAGTACGAAATTTATAATATTTCTCTTTAAACTTAATTATTTATAAATCAGAAGGCAGCGCGGACAGAATGAGAGATTGCGAGTTCATGTCCAGGATGAACCAACAGAAAATGAACCTGAAGCATATTTTATAATTAATATTATTATTAATAATAATTTCATATGATAAAATTCATAAGCGTGGTCAAATAAGGGAGGACGAAACAGACGGGATAATTGCATTTACAAGAAAGATGAACGTGAGTATCGGCGCACAATACACAATTTTAGTATAAAAGAAATACGGATGAGTGTACATGGGAGATCTAGGCGAAGTATGCTAATATTAAAATGAATTCTAAAGAGATAGGACACGAAGTTGTGGACTGGATTCAATAGGTTCAGGACTGCGTCCAATGACGGTCGTTTTGGCAACAGCTGAGCTGGTAAATTCCTTGCAAGAAGCCGTTTTAAGGTTTAATATATAACGGAACTCCACCATCATTTCTGAGGAAGGACGACAACCTGAGAATGGCAGGTCAAGAGGAGAAAAGCCAACTGCAACGTAGTTCTTGCTTGTATCATGCGTTACCGAGTATCGGGCACATATCGCCTTCTTGCACTGAGAAGGCAAGACAGCCCCACACTTCATCCGAACACTTTAAACATCAAGCAAGTGCACACCTTGTAAAGCGGAGTTCATCAGAGGCAAATGCTCTTAAAACACATACATGGCTTGACTGACATGTTGATCACACATCCAGACACGAGTACGCGATCATCCAAAAGTACACCAGTCCGTGTGAGCATAGAAAAACACACACAGGAACTGTGAAGCTGAATTTCCGGTGTGCCTGTCCGAGAAAAGTCTTGTGAAGTGAGGATCGCCACGGCCTGACGATAAAAATAAGACTATTGGCTTTTAAGACAACAGAATTACAATGTGCAAAGGAATATTTTCGTGCGACACCAATCATCGCGATCCACAAGTAACACTACATCTCAACAACCTTCACAAAGTACTTGACTCTGGTCCCAAGGATTTTGGCAACAAAGTTACGCCGTTTCTTTCAACAGCATAACAATACAGGCCTAACCAAAAGAAAAAGTAGGCATAATATATTATTATTAAAGAAGAATTACACTACAACACTTGTCCTAGCCAGTAAATTATTGTAGATTACTTTATTCTGGAACGTTCTGCTATACAGTTTGCTTTAATTTAACCGAAATGTGAGATTAAGTTAGGTTACGTAATGTGTTGAAAATATTTGTTACGTTTCGACACTCATGGCGACATCTCGTCACGCCTAGTCACGCTATGTCACGTTTGGTCACGATTTGTAAATCCTCACGATTCGACACTTACGGTGATCCCTTGTCACAATCTCAAATCAGATCAAAAATAATCACTCTTTGTCACGCTTGGGGACGCGTGGTCACTAAGTCAAGCTTCTGCACGCTTACGTTAGGTTACGTAAGGCTCGGTTAATTTTGCCACTTTGCAGTACGTTAGATTAAGTTACGACAGGTTGGGTTAGATTAGGAAAAGTTGAGTTAGGTTAGGTTAGGTTAGGTTAGGCTGGGTTTGGTTGGGTTATGTTAGGTTAAGTTATTTAGTGGATTTTGTTAGGTTAGGTAACGTTTTGAAAATTTTTGTGACGTTTTGACACTTATGGCCAAAATTCGTCACGCCCTTACAATACGTCACGCCTAGTCACGCTTTGTCACGCTTGGTCACGTTTGGTCACGCTTTGTAAATAATCGTCAAGTTTCAACAATTATGGCAACATCTCGTCATGCCGTTACAGTAAGTCACGCCTAGTCACGCCTAGTCACGCTTTGTCACGCATTGTCACGCTTAGACACACTTTTCAAATCTTCGTCGCATTTTAACACTTATGGTGACTTCTCGTCACGTCTTTATAGCAGGTCACGCCTAGTCACGCGTTGTCACGCTTGGTCACGTTTGGTCACGCTTTGGAAATATTCTTCACGTTTCGACACATTTTGTGATCACTTGTCAGGACGTGAACGCAGGTCACGCTTAGTCACGCTATGTCACGCTTGGGCACGCGTCGTCACTAAGTCATGTATCGGCACGCTTACGTAATGTTACATACGATTCGGTTAATTTTTTCTACTTTGCAATACGTTAGATGACGTTACCACAGGTTAGGTTAGGTTATAATAGGTTGGGTTAGAATAGGATGGGTTAGGTTATGTTAGGTTAAGTTAGGTTGGGCTGGGTTGGGTTAGGTTTGGTTGGGTTAGTTTAGGTTTAGTTTTTCAGTTGATTTTGTTAGGTTGGGTGAGGTTTTGAAAATTTTTGTGACGTTTTGACACTTATGGCCAAAATTCGTCACGCCCTTACAATACGTCACGCCTAGTCACGCTTTGTCACGCTTGGTCACGTTTGGTCACGCTTTGTAAATAATCGTCACGTTTTGACACTTCTGGCCACATCTTGTTATGCCCTTACAGTAAGTCACGTCTAGTCATCCTTTGTCACGCTTGGTCACGCTTAGACACTTCAAATCTTCGTCGTATTTTAATTCTTATAGTGACCTCTTGTTACAACTTTACAATAGGTCACTCCTAGTCACGCTCGGTCACGTTCGGTCACGCTATGTATATCTTCGTCACGTTTTGGCACATGGTGGTCCCTTTTCACGAGGTCAAAGCAGGTCACGCCTGGTCATGCTTTGTCGCGCTTTTTCATTCGTGGTCACTAAGTCGGGCTTCGGCTCGCATACGTTATGTTACGTAAGGCTCGGTTAATTTTGACTACTTTGGAATACATTAGATTAAGTTCCGACATGTTGGGCTAGGTTAGAAATGTTCGCTTACATCATGTTAAGTTATGATAGGTTGAGTTAGATTAGGTTGGGTTAGGTTAGGTTATGTTACGTTACGTTAGGTTGATTTAGATTAGTTAACGTTTTGAATATCTTCGTCACGTTTCGATACTTATGGCAGCATCTCGTCACGCCGTTATATTACGTCACGCCTAGTCACGCTTTGTCACGATTGTTCACGCTTTTTAAATATTCCTCACGTTTCGATACTTATGGTGATCCCTTTTCAGGACGTTATAGCACGTCACGCCTATACACGCTTTGTCACGCTTGGACAATCGTGGTCACTAAGTCACGTTTCGGTACCTTTACGTTATGTTACGTAAAGCTCGGTTAATTTTTACTAATTTGCAGTTCGTTAGATGAAGTTATGACAGGGTAGGTTTGGTTAGGTTATGTTAAGTTAGTTTAGTTTAGGTTAGGTTAATTTAGTTTGTTACATTAGGTAACGTTTTGAAAATATTCGTCACGTTTCGGCACTTATGGCCATATGTCGTCACGCCGTTAGAGTACGTCGCGCGTAGTCACGCTTTGTCAGGCTTGGTCACGCTTTTTAAATCTTGGTAATATTTTAACACTTATGGCTTCCTCTCGTCACGCTTTCAAAAGGTCACGCCTAGTCACTAACATACATATGTAATTGGAGATAATGGAGTGGACAGCGGAGGTTGAAGGATTGAAAGAGGGCCGAAGAGATGTGAAGAAGATAAAATTATCTAATACTCTCTGCAGTGTTAATTTTCTAGTGATGTGTAGTGTAGTGAAATCGACTTTCCTGTTTTACATACAGTGGTGATATTTTATTTGGAGTGTACTGTACGCTGTCTGCTGCTATCCCTTCCAGCAAACTTCTGGTAAGTGACTCGCTCCGAGATTCCAATTCACAAAGTTCAGCGTCCAAAATCGCTGAAACGCAGTATACCCAAAAGACTACATAGCATCACAACCCAGACCACAATCGAAACACGTTGAGCTCAGTTACAGAAATACAGACGAACTGAAGGAGTCCAAATTTGACTGGCAGTATTAAGTGTGTAAATACAGGCAGGAAAACAAATATGCCCTGAAATGTTTATTAGCATACCATAAGTTTGAGGACAACCATATTCATAAAGATGAGTTATTTGTAGCGATAAGCAAACGGCTCAGTTAACAGGGAACCCAGATGCAAGTAGTAGGCGCTCAGAGCAACTTCCTTTAAATTTCTGTTGTACGATTACAATCAGATTTGCTCTTCACATGACATTCTTAGTGGGTACATATAGACTTACAAGTCATTCCAACACACAGACAAGACCTGATGCGAACTTGATCACTGCCCTTAAGCACAACCTGCAGAGAAACGAACACAACTGTCTTCCGAGATGTTGCGCACCTACGAATAGTCGGTAAACTTCTACAAGACTACGATGAAGCAATAACACAGAAGACAGTCAACTTCATACTTGCAGCCGTGAGAATCTCAAACCTCACCAATTGAACGAACAGAACTTGTATTTTTCAACAATTAAATAGAACGCATCACTGGATGACACAACCGAATATGGAGGATGAGAATTTGTTTTGTAAGCAATGTTTCATATTGACAAGCCCCTGCTGCAATGCAGTACCCATAATGTCGTCCGAGTCACTCAAGACATTCCTGGGTCTCCCTAGACAAATGCTGTGATAAAATGCGTTGAAATGTATCACAACCATTTCCTTCTACGTCATTTTTAACGTATCATGTGTCATTATTGTGAACTTATGTAGCTGAGATAGTGTTGTTAATTAAAGTAAGAAACAAACACGACTCCCATGAGTGTTACCAATATTTACATTCGACCGGTTAACACAGAGGTCGTATGTCTGTCTCGCAACTGAGAAGTACTCATCTCGACTTCATTTCAAGCATATGCGACTATCTTCCATGTGCCAATCACCCCCCTCCCCCAAGGCTGGTGTTGATAAAGTTAGCGTTAAAGCATTAGACACTGTGTAAGCTTTGCTGTTCACATAGCATCGTAAAATGACCACATAAACGGATCCCTTAACATTTTCGATATAGCGTACAGGCTGAAGTTCTATTCTGTTTCTTTGATTTCTGCTAACCAATTACGGAGCATTGGCCTTCAACTTACCACGAACGCTGACACCTTCCAAGTCCTTTATCTGCTCAGTATTTATGTAGCTGAGTGATTGTCTTTGGGCTGGACGACCAGAGTTAAGTTCCCAGCAGAGAAACCTATCTGTAGACCGGATCTTGGGAACGCAGTAAGCTATCCATTGGGATTCTTCCGCGTGGTGTACAGGACGGAGCGGTAAGCTGTAGAAAACAGTATCGTAACTAAGAAACAAATGTTAATTCGATGATGCCGGCTGGCACACTGATTCACTATGAATGTAGGCCGCACCCCCTAGCGGCAGTAGCTCGTACTACATCCGGTTCGCCCTCTATTGACACAGTCTTGAAACTTTCCGATCGCACCTCGCAGCGCTAATTTTAACCAAAATCACGCTTTACCTTCTGTACTACCGCACTTTTTTATGGTTTGGTGTTCCGGAGCAAGTAATACATCTTAATATTAAGAAACGTTAGTTGAAAATCGAATTTTGAAGCTGCCCTGCAAAATGATTAAAAGTATTTGAAATTACATATCTGATTTAAACAGTCGATAAAAAGTGAAAAAAGAATTATCCCGACATTCTTCGTCCTGAACAGACACCGATCGGGTTGATACGTCTATTCGACGGATGTGTGTAGGAGGACCCTCGAAATAGTCAAATCTCCTCTACTTCTACTTCTCCCTCTCCTTCCATTCAAATTCCATCCCTGTCATCCTGTCACAAATAGTTTGTCTCTTCATCAATTTAACAGTTACTCGTCGCAAAATATGACTAATCTTGTTAAATTTACTAATTTTGCAGAGGGAAAAAGCGATATCGTGAAATAAGATAGTATTGTTTAATCTTTGGCTTGGCAAATTGCAATAAGACACCCAACTCAAATACATAAAACGGAAGCCATCAGGATGAAACAACCATTTATGAACCATCACGAGGGTGCCGGGTGAAAGAAAGAGGGAGACAGTGACTGACGATAATGGCCATATCAAGTGACTTTCAAGTGAAAAGAGCGATGAATATAGACAGACCTATCCTCGCTATACAAATATACACACACACAGAACTCGTTATACACATATGCTCTGATCTGTAGATACAGTCACTTCCAACAGTCTGAAAGACAATGGAATTATCAACAGAAGCGCCTGACGATCCACTGTTTTTATATAAAGACACGTATGCAGTGAAAGAGAGCGTGTTGTGGGTTGGGACGATGGAATTTGCCCCCTAGCTGCTGTCCTAAATACAAACTCTTCATTCCAGTAGCGAAACAGTATACAACACTAAGACATTTCAATATGTAAGACAATTCACGATTCAAGAATTTGGCTCGTCATTTGAATGAATGTGACGCTATCCGAATGCTTAAAGCAACTGGCCTGCTAACTAGTCTACATTTCTTTCTGGCTAAACCAACTAATAATTTGTACAACTATCCGTTTAATTAACAAATTATAGAAGTGGTCACCTAACATGTTAACTAGATGATTAACGACCAACAACAAAATGAATAACCAGTCATATAACTTCATACGTATCTGTCTTGTAGATATTTAACTCGCTAATAATATAATTCCACGGTCAATACAAACATAAAAGCACGTTTCGTCACTGAATACAATCCAGTATCAATAAAATCTAGTTCATATGCTCATTATTTAAGAGAGATTTCATATTCTCGGGAGGGTGAGTATGAAGATGACCATCTTCTGGGATGTTGCGCTGTATAGTCTGATAGGAGTTTACCGACGTTTCAGAGTATCTTTCTGTTTCCATTGTCGTCCTGATGATGACGGCAGTAAGTAAACTAGAAGAGACTTGTCTCTCGCTTTCAAAACATTCACCTATAATTCACCTGTATTACCGCCCAATCGCCCCCAACTATACGCCATATAAAATGTTTGAACACCGAAATTTATTACGATTTTTTTGTTTCATTTATTGTTCTACAGTCTACAATATAGGAATCTCCTTAATATACTTCCATGCCAATGTTAAACGCGTTAAATACGACAGTGACTAAATGGAGAGTATTTAATTGTGGTCATTTTAAGAAACCAAGACATCTTAATCACAGGCCTAACATAATTTTTAAAACTTTCTGTAATGTAAATTCCTTGGCAAACTTTCACATTGGCTACAATTTTGAATCTCGAAGTTTCTTTCGATGTCTGATAAATTTCTTTCTGTGCGTCTTCACTTTGTTGTTCACGTTTACTAATTCTAGACTAATATGAGGCTCTACACCAACTGCCGATTATATTTCAATCAAACTTCGCTTTATAGAAAAGGAAACAAATATGAATCAACTTTCAGAAGAAGGAAACAGGTTAACGCGATTCTTTCACTAGGACGTTAGAATAAAAAAGCAGTCCTAAACTCATTAATGTCATAAATGGACGGGGAACAAAAAGGTGACACGTGACTGCAGGTAGTATTGTTGCCTTAAAATATCAGGGAACAGTGTCAATGGCAAAGGAGGCTTTAGAGGATATTACTTAAAACGAAAGCTTTTAGCGCAGTACCACGCAGTACTAGGGGACCGATTATTGGAACACGCATGAATTTGTTTAATGTATCCTTCAATTTCTTAATGGCTACTCGTTGAATTTGTGTATAATAGAAATAAGAGGTTGCCAGAGTAGCATTATCCTAGTACAGGGGTGAGCAAACTAAGGCCTAGATTTCATATGAGACCCACGATAAAAATAAATTCATATCACGGACATGTTGGGATTTGCTAATAGCACAAAAATAGGCCTAATGGAATCAGTAAAGGGATATTATAAACGTAGTTAATTATTAAAATCAGTTTACGTTTTAATAGTGACGAAATGTACATGTAAATTGTTCATTTTATACAGACATTAGTGACGAAATATACATGTAAATTGTTCATTTTATACAGAAGCATAGATTATTTATTTAAAGATTTTGTATATTATATTCACTGGTCCTATCAAGTGTATGATTTCAAGTATAAATAGATTGTTCCAAACACAGGCAACTCTTCCTTCACTACTGTTAGCTACAGGATAACGTAATAAAAAGTAGGAAGTCTATAAAGGATATTTTCGATAAAAATTAATTTGTGTTTTGACAGTGACGAATATCATTGCAAATGTGCACAGAGTCAAATTAGGCTACTTTTTGCTATATTTTGTTTGATATTCACCATACAACAAAGTTCATTTTGATTTTCATATAGAGTGAGAGTTACATTTGATAAATTCCAATTAAAATGTTATTTCTGTTCTCACGTCAAATTTTAGTGTAAATTCTCGATATTGAATTTAACTGAAATTCGTTCAGTATAATATAAGGACAGACAGACTGATGTAAAACATCATGTAAGTAATTAACAGGCTTCTTGTAACTATAAAATACACACTTCGGTAAAGCGTAGTATTATTATTAACATCAATGGTTACATCACTATGAGTCGGACTGATTTCGTTTAACGGATCACATGTTGCCAACCACAGTATTACGTAAACATCTTGGATTATTGTCTATATATTGTTATTTAAATTTCTGTGGCCTTCTGTGTTCTTTCTCTTGAACCTTGATACCTCAATTAGTGAAACAAATGCCACTAAAGAGAGATAAAATGATATAGAACGGCAGAATTTGTTTGAAAATGTAAGACAAAAGAGGTAATTAATATTTTATTGTGATATGAAACTTGAGTGGAGTGAGGAAGGATACAGTCTGCTGTAAAATAAATGGCAGAAAGGGGTTAGCATGGCCCAAGGATTGACGCAGATTTAATAAACACAGGGAAAAAATAAACAAATTTAAATGTGACTGGGGACTATAATTAGTAGCACGTACCTGAAAGTTAGGAAGGCGGTTATGATTACAGTTATAAGAAAAAGTTTTGTGTAACGTTAGTGGAATGCAAATTTCGGTGTTAAGCAGACGCAGTATTTCGTTAACAGAATTAATAATAATTGCTTTCATTTGATATTGAACAAAGTGGTGTTGTTACGTACTGCAGGAATTTAAACACCATCTGAGAGCTTGCAATCATTCTCATTATCATGTAAGACTCTGAGAACACAACCTGAGGGGAACATTTGAACGAAAGAGAGAGGGAGTGGTAGGTGGATAGAGACAATTGCACTACCAACATCTTCATAATTGCACTCTTCACAAAACAAGCCTACTATTATGGCGATAAAATTAAGAGGACGATACACTGGGAGGTTACAAATAGATAACAATTTTAGTAGGAACACCTGAAAGGGAGAAGCTGCTTGGAATATCTGAACACGAGCTACGTGGGAGGAGATAAAACATGTGTTCTTAAATAAAGAGGATATGAGGCTGTGGGCTGGATTCAAGTGGCTTGGCATGAGACAGAATTGCAGACTCTAGTGAACAGGGCAATGAAATTTCAGGTTTTATAAAGACTGGAAAATTTATTGACCAGCTGAGAGACTCAGCTTTTGAAGCATTTCCATGGAGTCAGTCGGTAAAATATTTCTCTATAAATCTATATCTATAAAGCGATAATGGTAAATAATGTTTCTCCGCATCTTGTTGCCAACAGATGACGCCATGTCCGATAATGGGATTCTGTCCGGAGACTCTTCCTCGCCACCAAGCGTCTTATTCACCAGATCACCGCCACCCAGCGTTGGATCACACCATCTCCATTTGAGCCATCATCCGCAGATCGGCAAGCCGAGCTTCTTATCATCAAATCACCACCACCAACCACAACAGCAGCAGCAGCAGCAACGCAAGAAGCGATCAAGAGCCGCGTTCTCTCACGCTCAGGTGTACGAGCTGGAGAGGAGATTCAACCAACAGCGGTACTTGTCCGGGCCAGAACGCGCGGATCTGGCTCACGCGTTAAAACTAACAGAGACACAGGTGAAAATCTGGTTCCAAAACCGGAGGTACAAAACCAAGCGAAAACAGTTGCAGCTTCAGGAACAGAACACGACGGCATCAGTACTGACATCTGGCGGATCGAATTCGTCTTCGGCCAAAAGAGTAGCTGTCAAGGTTTTGGTGCGTGACGACCAGCCAGTGTTAGCTGGAGGATTTAGTGCTGCCAACACCAAGTCTAGTGCACCCTCGTCTATATTGTACCCCCATTCAGGCTCCCTACCCCTCCCCTTCCCTTACTATTACTACCCTTTACTTTGCCCACCGACTCCGACTGCAGCGCCGCCGCCACTCACTTCATCCCCAACGTCACAACACAGTAATGGCAGCACTAGTGCCCCGCAGTGACGGAAACTAGAACTGTTGTATTGAAAGAAACTTAGAAGTCGAATCACTCTATTTTGGTAGGATTTGAGGCTTTGCGGCTGTGAGTACGAGTCTGGAAGAGGTTTACCAACGTTTCAGAGGTCCCTGATGCCTCTATCATCAGAGTGATGAGGCATCGCCCTGATGATCCAGACAACCCAGAAGACAGCCATCTTCGTACTTTGATATTTTGTTTGTTTGGACTTGGAATAGTTGTCATCCACTTTACGCTAGTGTGGTGAGGAGTACGAAAGTGTTAAAACATTTTAATGTAGTTGGCAAATAACCCATCATACGAGTATTAAACATGGAACAAATCATTTAATCAAATTAATACACGTTTTTGGAAGAAAATACAATTTACCTTATGCCATTAAACTTTGGGTGGTTAAGTTGTAGAAAACTTGTAGGTACCATACAGTTGCTTGCGGAAATAGATCCAGTTTCCGAAACGTCGTGTTCTTATGAATACCAGACGATGGACAAAGTGCAAGAATTTAGTAATCAAGAATGTAACTTACCATTGTCTGGATACTTTAAAATTAAAATGAAGTGTATTCGCGCGACAGTGATGACCTTAAAATTCTTAATGGTACACATTTCGAAAGTGCTCTGTGCACAATGTTATTATAATAAATTAAGCCGAAATGACTTCTCTGAAATCGGTAAAATTTATGCGTTAAAATATGCAAAGAAATGGTTTTATTTTTGATGTAAATTTCCTTGAACGTAACACATCCGCAGAACCTCATTACAGACATTGCAAGTACCGACATACAATCCCGTTAAAAAATGTGTAATTTATTAAAGACTCAATGCTGTTAATGATTCCAGTTCTTGCTGTTAGATCTACTGAATTATACTGTTGTTAGAAGTCTTGTGTCTTTTCAATTGGCACTACTGATATATAAAGCACTCATTATTCTACACCTCACCTTTAGTCAATCAGACTATAGTCTGTCCCTGAGAATGCACAACTGGAAAGTTCGTCTTGTTTCTATCCGCGATTTTCCACAGTGCTGCCAAGAGCCTTTGGAAGTAAAATAAAATCTCACTTATAGACTATTCTGAATGCCGTGATTTCGGAAATGTTGAGTCCTATGAAACGTTTACATTTATGTTGATTTTTGAGCTTTCATCAGAATTATAATCCCACCACAAACACATTGCTGACACTGAAATTAAAACAATTGTCAAATCCACACTTTTAATTCGGTATTACAGTAACAGTTCCAACATTCTAGTTCCTCTAATGTAACATGCCGTATGGTTTGTATCCAGTTTCAGAAAGTAACACAAATACTGATGTGTGATTTATTTTTAGTGGATTCAATATAGAGTCATTTTAATGCACTGTTCATAAATTTACGGACATTCTGACATCAAAACATAGATACATGAAACTGATTCCGTTAGGACGATGTTTTAACGTCTGTACCAGTTCAGTTCAGTTCAGTTACATTTTGTAAAGACAGTTTTTATGTTCTGGAGTCCGCGTCGTGCACGGTATATTGGATTTAATAATAAATAAAATTTAAGTCAGAACGTGAAACGTCAAAAATAATTACTTCTTGTACAAACATATATATAAAGATTTTCAAGTCCAGATTAAAATGTCATTTGTACAAATAATGCATTGAACTTGAATGGGAAATAAATTGCAAAATTTATACTCCTAAAACGACACATTGCTTTTCAGTCAGTTCGTCTCAATCTGTGTGTTAAATACAACGCTGTGATTCACAGGCCTCAAAGAACGTTTCCGAAATTACGTTATTGAGAATAATCTATTAGTGTGTTCTGTCACAGCTGATAACAATTTGTTGTTAACTGCAATGCCAATATCGTGGCACGCACATAGCACCAATAAAGTGTCAAATGCACAGGAAAATAAACACTTTCAGTCCAATGTGTAAATTATAACTAGCATTTTTGTACACTATTCCTCGAAATTTCTTAACCTTATCCAATTTGAGACACTCAAGACAGCGCTTTTTTTATTTTTTTTTATTTAGATTTACAGTTTGCTGACAACTTATGAAGTCACTTTGTGAAACATTGAAAATGGTTAGAGTAAAGGGGCAAAATACCGCTTTAGGTCTTCTGGAGACGATACGTTCCTTCTATTCCCTGGTAACCATATCCAAGACTACATTGTCTCACAACGTAGAACTCCACAATCGACATCTCTACCGCTGCAGATACATCCAGTCTCAGAAGCAATGTAAAGATATAGTAAGAAAAGTAATTTTACACTGATGTGTCCATAGAATGAAAACATATATCGAAGAAGGATTGGTTCTAAAGCGATATATTTCATTATAACACGGAAATACGAGATCTGAGCTTCTCACCGCAGAGAACGTGTAGATTGTATTCTTCCGCATTGTAATGCCGTATTGCGTTGCTTATGGTTAAATACATGGCGTCTCGCCCACCCCCCACACATTTCGATGTTTTTAAAAGAACAAAATCTGCCAAAACTTTGCTTTGGTTAAAAACAAAATGAGAAGAAGGAATCGATCCTTAAAATGTTTAAAGGATATGGGCCCTAATAACATTTGGGCCCATAGAAGATAAAATAACAGGGAAGCAGATAAACTTACATCAAGTGGAGTTTACAAATTTTATTTCACACACAAGTGAGATTAAATCTACTTACAGAGATGGGACGGGGCAAGGAAGGTAGTACGAATCGGAAGACGGTGGAATATCAATTGATAAAATAACTTATGGGGCATAACTCTTAATGAAAAGACAGTGTTAACACATGTTTCAGAGACAGAGGCTATGGAATTATAATCTCTTTCACTGGTTTAAGACAGGCCATTCATTACTCTTCGAAATTAAGATTGTGGATTTTCAGGTTCCATATCAGTACGGAATTTTTTTATGAGATCGGTAACTATAAAGTAGTCACTGTACATGGATTTAGAATGCATTTTTCTCTGAACTTGGAAACAACGACAATAAATGCGGCTGTTGTCGGACAAACTATGTAGAAATAACATACGATGCTACTGCCTGCCAGTTCTTGGTATCATGTGGAGACATGAGCGTATGAAATTAACCAAAATTGTATATGTAATTCAGAACATTTAAAATCATCCACCAGAATCACGGAAACGAGCTTGAGAAACCGTCTGCCTGTATTAAGACACAGAAAAAAGTATTTATGTTAATGGATCTCTATTATATTTTCATACGCTTAATATTAAGGTTGGTTACACTTGTATCGATGGTTTGCCCTCAGTATTGTACAATAGTGTGAGTTGACTCACTTTGTGTGGGACCATCGTGTTGGGCGCCAGATGTTTGTACTCAGTGGGAAGTGCACACTACAGCTCGAGTTTTTAGTTCATTGCTGTAAAGACGTAAACATAAACAGTCTCCTGACACTCGCTACTTGTTATCCTCCGCGTCCTATTACATGAAGACCACCCACGCATCTCAAACTCATTTTTGGTCCAAACAAGAATGGAAAGGTGTACACCATGTTCCCTTGAGTAATATCCTAAAATGCAACAACATTTAAATAAAAGTATGATATGTTTCTGTTGTACTCGATTTAGACATAACTGCTCATAGACTACCTTCTGTGTTTCAGAAGTTATCTCTCACACACACACCTTGCATGTATTTCGTAGTGTCGTAGTCATTAAGATAGTGTAGGTCAGGCCTTCTCAAGAGTTAACATTCCAGTACAAAGTGCAGTCATTAAGATAGTCAGGCCTTTTCAAGAGTTAACATTCCAGTACAAAGTGCTATAAATACAGTATCAAGAGACTCAGAAATTGTAGCCTATAACTAACAAGTCTAAAATACAACACAGAACCTGCACTGTACTTAAAAACTCATTTCTTAAAATTTTCTGCAAATTGCTAATTTAGGCCTAAATGCTTGCTAGATTATTGACATCAGTAATTAATTAGTATTAATCCAGAATTTTTATCGGAAGTCTCGTTAGATTCTAAGTGTAAAAACTTATCCTGCAATAGCATCAGTTTAACTGAAGAGCGCTGGTGAATAAAGTGATGGGCGAATTTGTTTTTGTGGCTGTACGTCACAAACCGAAAACCGTCTCTAGTTTAGAACAGTGTTCTCTGCCCCGTTTCATGAATTTTGTTGGAATGACAGTTTAGTGTAAATGTTTCTTTGAATAGACCTCTCTCCACGGAGCATGTTAGATCTACAGCTGAAGTTGTGTTTATAAGATGTTTTTCGTGCTGTTATGTTTATCACAATTTTAAGCACTATAAATGAACAATAAAATGATCAATGAACTGTAGCACGGTTTTCATTCTTAGATTAAGTCGTAACGTCCATTATAAGACCAGCATGAAACCAGTCTATAACTAAATTCAGAACTTAAAATATCAAAGTAGGGTCTATACCAGAGATAGTCTATTTTTCATAGTCAGCGGTTGGACGATGGTTTGCTAACTGCTATATTTGGAAGAGGTCATCAGTTAACAAGAGCAGCGAAAGAAATCTGAACTTACAAATGTTTAAATACGCCTATACCTCACATAAATTATTATTATTATTACTTATTAAACATTTATTATAAAGATAAAGATACACAAATTCTTTTATGAAGTGTTACCAACCTTGAACAAACTTGGAAAAGGATAAGAATGGTAATCAGCTTGCAGATTCCTACAATAATTTGTATTGGTAAAAGTATTTCCTTCGTCAGCTATAGAATGTGCTTGGTTTTATCGATATTAGACAGACTGAAATACATACAGCTAAGCCATTTGTACCTGAGCACAGTCATTTTGCATCCCCCTGATGATGGAGACAGCAAATACCTCTGAAACGTCGGCAAACTTCTATTACATTACGCGGAACAACAACCAGAAGAAAGGATCTTCATTAGGAGATGTTTTATCGCCATTCTTTTCCAGGTTTAATTTAGAAAGACTCCATTAGGATGGTCCAAGAAACGAAAGAGAATTGTAAAATTGAATGGGGCACATCAACATCTGGTCTATGTGAATGGTGATCACTTATTAGCTGATAATATAAGTATAAAGAGGACAGGAACTCTATTACATTCTAGGAAAGTTAGTCGAGGAGCATAAGCGGAGACAACATTCATATCATGTCACCATTCTGCAGGACGAAATTATATGCACGGCTTATTAAACTGTAAGTAGCTCTGATTATACAGAGCCGAGTGATGAGATAATCAATAAATAATAAATTGGAAGGGGGTGGAAGGAAGCGATCGTGGTTTAATTGAAGGTACTGTCCTGGCATTTGCCTGGAGGAACTCATAAAATGGACTAATTAAACACAGCCTAGGTTTAATTAATTTGTTTTCCATCAATACTCTTTCTGAACCTATAATAACAAAAATAACTAAATAAGAAATTATGAGAGTACCTTTTCATAGTACAAACTATTCTCATGGCCTTGGTTTTTCTGTCATTCAGGTCTCCCAGCCGTCAGTAAAACAGAAATATCAGTAAGACGAATTTATATAGGTCTGCACAGTTTAACGTAATCCATCCTGTTTGTGGATAAAGAAACTTGATCTACATTTGCCAATCCTTGGCACTGATAAAAGAAACGTTACTCTCACAGAGACCACATCGCTCGAGCGGCCTCAAAATAAGCGTCCAACACTTTACAGACCTCTCTGCCCGCGCAACAAACGGAGCAGGGGGTCCTGGCTTCTGCTTCTTACACTCTCAAGAGGTCTTCAGACAAGATAATGAATGTATTTCCTGCTCGAATGTACACTCAGGTTGAGGATCAAACTGACATTGCCAGAAACTGATTCACGTCACTGGCATTTCTACTTCTTCCTGACACTTTAACTTGTCTGTCACGTACTTAAGACAGACATGAATCGAAACCTGTAACCTATGTTGTGTTAGTGTTCAATAAAAAGTCAATAAACCGAATCTAACTTTGCGACATAGGGATTAGATTTTCTTCATGCTATTTGGAAGGTCCTGCCTTCAACAGTCTGCCCAGATGACGGCTATACTGACAGAGGTTTCACGGTTTACCACAGTCTTTACTGTCAAATGCCGGAATGTTACTCTTAAATAAAAACAAATCAATAAAATTTTGCTCTGAATTTCTTGACGCCTAGACACGTACCTTGCATGATTAGCAACCTGTACAACGAAAATCACTTTAGTTAAATATATTAGAAACATCTGTAAAAACTCTTTGGAAAACTATGTTTTCACTCCGGTTCAACTTGACAAACGCATTTTCAAATTTATTACTTTGGCTTTCTCCAGAGTTAAAAATCCACTGCATTCCCAGCGCACAGACTAGTTTTAACTTCCACGAAGCCGAAGTTCTTCAGCGAAAGTAATCAGACATTTCATACCGTAAAGACTAAGCCACTCAGCTTAAAGGATCCGAATACCCTATATTCTATACTTAGGCTACTAAAGAGGATGCCTTACATAATCTGTCTAAGAATTTGATGAACTCGCAAAACCAACTTCAAATTCATTTTTCCTAAAGAGCTTTTTAAGTGGTAGAAACGCTGTTTCTAAAAAAAGTACAAGGTACTTCAGACGTTTAAAGTTGTTTATTCTCAAGTACTTCGTCTTGGTTATCTCCGAGAGAGACAACAGAACAGGACCCATGGAGCCGGTCCATATGCAGTGGCCAAGTGCAGTTGCACGTCTGACACAGTCTGAAATCATCATCGTTCTTGGTGATACGAACGTTTTAATATGTATCATTGAACGGACTCCTGTAGTTGTGATTCTTTCAGTCTCTCAAACAAATATCATATCTCCTTACAAATCCTACCTGTCCATTACACAGAAGCTGTCTCCTAACAATCTCTTCCTAGTCGCTATTTATAACAGTCTACTGCTCATCCTGTAATATTTAACTTCTGTAGTTAAAAGAAAGTTTTATAAGCTAAGAATAAAAAAGGTATACATTAAAGTAAGACGACACAGGCCTCTAGACCCATTATTATACCATTTATAATTGTCAGCAGAAAAAAAATATTAGGACATCTACGAATAAAATATAAGTATAGGATACAACATATAAACAATATATCTATACAAAATCAGTTTTGAATAGTTGGTTGGTCACTGCACGTGTATCCATTTAAATACAACGCAGTTTACTGGTCACTTTGCTGACAATTCGGGAATAGAACTATGGCCACTTCGATCTCCGGACCTCACACTGCTATAAATTTACACACGAGACTAGGTAAAAAAGTGTCACTGAGTGTGTAAATCGATAACATAATCAATTTTCAGGGCGGGACTGTTGAGTCTGTAACTAAGATGTTCTGAAATGGATGTGGTAGGAACTGAAATGTACACAAGACATCTGCAGAGCGACTCGGCTATAATTGAACGTCATTAACAACACAGCTCAATTTTCACACTTCCTATTTCTTTTTGTGTTTCAAACACAAACTTATAAATAGCTAATCTTGAAAACCGACCGCAACTTCACTGACACACCATAAGCTGCACGACCCATTCAAAACCTCACTTTTCTCTTTCTTTAAACGAGATGTTATGTACAGTACGTCTCACATTCCTCCCGGTTCACCACGTGTAATAATCGAAACGCCAATCAACCTTTCTTTTGACTCAAAGTAAAAATAAGGGACAAAAAGTGTAAGTGCAAACAAAAGAATGCTCCACATGTGATGTCAAGTTTCTGCGACTTGACTATGGACACAGCAGGCGACCAAAAGGCGCCATGTTGAGAGCTACTCTCCTAATGACGTCACTCTCCCACCAGGTGGCAAGCTACCTCTTCGCCTCTTTTACTTAACCTCTTGACAACGGAGAGATTAAATTACACATAAAAGTCAACAGTGGCTTATGTCAGAAGCCAACTGCAAGCTGCTGACAACCGAAGACCAGACAGCGTTTCCTTCAGATGGCTTCTCCATCAGCACACTGATTAGGGGAGTAAGTACCATCCTTCAGGCAGAACTTGGCGTGTCCCTAGAGCTCGTTACATTTGTATACTTCTCGTGTAATAATAACGCAAAACATATTGTTCTACGTCAGGAATGGAAACATAAGGCCCGTGGGCTGTAAGTGGTTCGAGAATAAAACAATGTTAAGGCATCAATAGTAGGGCCCTTTAACAAAGATTACCTTCTCCCCACACGGAAATTAAAGTAATAACAAAATACATGAAACCTTTTGGTGGAGTGGTTAGCACCCGTGTTTCGTATCCTGTAGGTTTCAGGTTCAAATCGACCCAGAGATGGGCTATCCTGATTTCGTAACTTTTCTCAGTCTCTATAAGCAAATACCACCGGGAGAGTACCACAAATTCAAGCTACAATGGCTTCCTTCTGTACCCCTTCAAATCAATTATTCATTAATCACCCTATCATTCCACACAATATGAGAAGAATTTAGGGTTTTGTTAATTAAACTATGAATATATTTATAAACCCTATAATTTATTATCGTGTTCAGAAAAGTCTGGCCTGGTTTGAGAAGTCCAGTTTACAGATTTGATTCCAAATCATTCCCACTGTCACAGTGCAAACATACTTTGTATGTAGATTAGGCCTGCTTCTTTTATCCCAATTCAGGGAACTTCAAAATACTAACTAGTAAATTTCTAGTCAGTGCATGTCTGTGCAAGGCCAATCATTTCTGTTCTGAGCTTATTCTAGAAAAAAATAATCTTGTTTTGTTTGCATATTCATTTAAAGCATGGGTATACATACAGGTTTACCACCTAGTTCAACATTAAGCAACTCCATAATTTCGTCAACACAGTGACTACTCCCAAGAATGAAACAGAGACAACAAATACTCCAGTCTTATCATTTGTACACAGTAAAATCATTCTCAACAATTTTGACTGCATTACAGAGTCCTGCTCCGTCTATATTTTCATACGTTATTGGAATTTGAAGTAAAAGATATCAGAAGAATTTGTGAAAGAAATAAACTTAAGTCACTGCTACTCTCAGATGCTAATGTTCATCGCTCATTGACTTCTCTGTCCTCTACACATTTTTAAACAAAAAACAAGTAACACACGTTAGTACGCGCAGACTGAAGCCCTTCAAATAAGGAGGGGCAAAGTTTGCTTTATAATCGCAAATCTCTCAGCTCCACGTAAATATACAACTCTTTACAAGTCGAAAGAACCAAGAAGCACCGCGCTTTCTCTCTCTAATCGTCAGAATTAAACAAACTATGCTGATACTCATAGGACAGTCTGCTCACATGAAAATACATGATAAATCAGTGCCTACCCTTATACGATATTTTGCCTATATTATTAAAGCAGAAGTTGTGGATCTAATCACATTTCAAAGATACAGGCCTAAATGCGAAGAACGCTCCTTGTTTTACGTCTCAGTATCTTGGCTTAAAAGAAGAATCCGTAAGAAAATTAGCAGCTTCACTACAAGTGCGTGGAACAGAGGGGTGCGTTTTCAATTTATTTACTGTAACCAATGAAAATAGATTTGTACTACAGCTAATGAAATTTCCTCTTTAGAGTATCAAACTGATCTGCATTTCTTATTTCATATTTACAAGAGATTTAATTTTATGGAGCATTAAAAGGATTTGACTTAAACCACTCTATCTTTGAGGAGGTCAAACAACCACGAATAACACTAAGTAAGAGTTGAGGTTCTCACGGCGATGAGTACGTTGTTAACTGTCTTCTGGGCTGTAAGGACGTGTAATATGGTAGACGTTTACACTCATCGTCCGATGATGGAGGCAGCAAGGACCTCTGATGTGTTGGTAAACGTCTACCAAATTACGCGACATAACAACCAAGAAGACAGCCATCTGTAATATTCCCGTCTACTTTTCAAGACTATTAAGAGCAGGATATACAGCAAAACCCAAGAACGAGTAAATAACTGAACTTGTTCCAATGCTGGAAGGAATTTGTAACTTGCACAGCTCTGAAGTTTTGTTACGGTAGTGAAATCTACGAGGTTATGAGAGACTGGTAATGCAGCTGAGATGAGGGAACCAAAGAATGTATAGATTATAGAATTTTGGGAATCGCCCAATTGGGAAAACGATTATAAGATAGTAAGATAATACAAAGATGGAACTTAGGGCGTAAGTTGTTGGGATAGGCGATATGACAATCTAGCTCAAGACCCTACCCAGCGGTGGGCTTTGGTATTAGCGACGCTGAACCTTCCTGCTGTACTAATGTCAATTAATAAATTAACAAATATAAGAAAAAAACGTGTTTTAATACAGTACACTACCCATACCACTTCATGCTTTTATTTCAGAAACAATGTATAAATCTTTAGTATAGCATTTCTGCTGTTGATTATCTGCATTAAAATTGACTGGCGTAAGTATGAGCCCACATAAATCTACGTATAGAGCAGTAAAACGGCAAAGAATGTATTTGGAAACTCTGACCAAAATTGTGTAGGGCTCCCAGTCTTAGTCGCATCAAATTTAGAGACGTCGAGGAACTCCTGTCATGCAAGTGGCCAGCCAGAAGGGTGCACGTAAGATGGGCATCGGGTTGTGCGCGGTGGTGCCAGTTACGGCGGATTTAATAAACTTAATGACCGCTCGTTCTAATGGATTTGGCAGCCACTACACACACACTGAAGGGCAAAGGCGACTGTATAGAGTCTGCCCAGATAGCAATTTATTATAAATGCTGGTTACAGTTAGCAGTACGACGTCTTCTATCCATTAAGCTTCAACGGGAAAACCTGTAGCTGCACTCCTAAGGTCTAATATGGTCTCTGAGTGCATTATGAAACATTACACACAGCATTACTCATCAAAAGAAATCAACCTGACATCCAACAGGAAAATTAATCCAGTAGTAAACGCATTTTCAGATAAACACAACCTAATAGCTGAATAACAATGCGAATTACAATTATTTCATATGAATTAAAGTTCATTACAAATACGTATTGAACGCAAAACTTTTTCGCCAACAAAATTAATGGGGATGAGCTGTTTTTAATTCATAAAGCAGACACTTTCTTATTCAAATAAGGTGGTGGTGTGTACAGGATTCAAATGCATCATTCAATCAATCAATCCACCTTACTCATCCAGGCAACTTCAGGGCTGAAATGTGCTAATCGGTGGGTCGTGACTGCCAGGTGATAGCCGGTTAACTTACGGACATCAGACATCGGAGTCCCTCCAAGCGATTGAGAGAATGCAGCTACGGTGCATATTACGCCTACGTTATCGTGCATTTTCTCGTGGTTTAAGATTATGTCAGTCTTATCGTATACCATACAGATACTACGCGACTCCTTCTCTTTATATTCCTTTCATTTTATTTATTTCTATCTACAATAAAAAAAGAATGTAAATAACTATTCAAAATATCGAGAGAGCATCAATTTAACAAGCAGCCAGTGACAGAGGCCGAGAATTGACAAAATTATGCTGATTAAGTTTTAAGTGTAATAACTACACTTTGTGAAAGAATGTTAGAACTGCTGACACACATAAAATAGAAAAATTGCAGAACATCTGTTGAGAAACAATGGTTTAAAGGACAGCCTTAGCAAAAACTCAGGGTATGAAACACACAAGAAAACAGCCAAAGAAGATGGAACGAACCTATTAGAAAACCCTGGGAAACAAAGTCTGAAAGACGTATTAAACGCTTCTCACCCTCTTTTTCATTTCCTCGGTCGTTATAAATCACTATCCTCTATGAGATAAACTTTATGCTGGCTTATGTGTGTATATTTGTGTGTCGTCAATGCAAAGTGGTGAATGTTAGGCTCTTTGGAAAACAATGAAGGTCCTGTGTTCACAATGTTGCCAACTGCACGCTATTAAAACCTTTCTCCAGGTAGTCTCATACGTTCGGCCTATGTTTCTCACGTAGGCGCTTTTCATAATGAGGTCAGACTTTTCTTGTCGTCTGTCCCTCTACATGCAAGAATAAGAATTACTCTTCGTACAAAGATAATATATTAATTATCTAGAGTAATTCTCTCGCTACAGACCGCAAACTTTTAGTAATAAAATAAGTAATTGTGTTCTCATTGTGATCAAATGTTGCAGGTATATACCTCAACTCTTGTTAACCTGCATCCCACCTCATAAAACAATTTAGATAATTTTGTTACGACAATTTCTTGTTCTCCATTCTTGAGTTACATGTGTTGTCCTACTGTGTAATTCCAAAGGTTTAAGTACATTTTGGTCACCCTATAGATATCTGTATTTTCACGCATCCACTGTTTAGCATCAAAGAAGAAAGCGGAACTTACGAGACACTTTTCAATCACTCATCTTCCCGTCCGCTTTGATCTGCACCCTTCACCCCTCACCAGTTCTCTCTTGTAGCGGTCTTCATTAACTTAATCACCCTCTTTTGTCGAAACTGCTGTGACTATTGCCAATTCTGAAGAGAACTTTGCAGGAAGGATTTATAACTGCATGAATGTTATGGTTACATGTGTCGTTCTTACGTTCCTGATAATTTTATCTAAACGTAACGACGGCATGAAGGAAAAACAGAAACGAAAATGGTCGATTCATTGATTACAGAATCGATTATTCAGTATATATTCGTACTCGGAGTCGTGTGGTTTTACTATTCTTTCGTTCGTGTTCACTTCACTTCCGGGCCAATTCGTCGCACTTGAACAAGTGCCTGACGCATGTACAATGCGGGGGGGGGGGAGAGGAGATATGTCTGAGTGAACAGAAAGGGGTAAACTGTATTACCATAATGGAGGCTAGCGAATGCCCCAAAAGAAATGTCGTTTCGGCAGAAATGTCTGGCAAGTCATAAATTGAGCAAATTATTTTTTCACGTACTAAACGGCGCAACAACCCAGAAGACAGAAATCTTCTTACACAAACAGGCTGGTGCATAGTAAGTCGCTAAACTTACCTATAATTAGGAGGTCTAGGTTTGAATTACGTCCAGGTTAACGGCTGTCCTAACTGACGTACTTTGAGATTTTCGTCAGCTTGTTCTCCAGCCAAATGTTGGAATGCTGAAGATGCCTGTCTCCCTAATTATTGCGCCGTGCAGTCTGGTATTGGTTTATCAATGCCTACATCGTCAGGGCGATCGTCCTGATGATGGACGTTGGAAATACCTCTGAAACCTTAGTAAATTTCTACCACACTACACGGCGCAACAACCCAGAAGACAGAAATCTTCATACTCCCTGCTGTAAAACCTGCAATCTCGAAATTCACGATGAACTTCCCATGCCATTTTGATTAATGTAGCACATATCAAAGATAGTAAAATTTAGGATCTGGGCTTGAGATCAAATCAGTTCTGCAAGATGTCATACTTAACCTTAGGTTATGTCCAGTTGGAAGATACAGAAGTAGGATAATATTAAACTGGGTATTATGAAAATAGATTGTGAAGATATTAACTGTCAGAATGGTTACCATTCGCTTAATTTGTTACCGCGGATGTTGAATCTTTTACTGCAAGGTGTTATTTAGTACGTTATTTTGATAATTATATCGCGATGAATCTTAAACATGTCGTTGCAAACGGGTGATTGTGTTGTCACGATTATTACAACGGCTATATAAAACGGTATTGATCATTTATTGAAGATTGCACGGACACGAACACGCAGACGCAGCTGTTCGCTATTGGCTGACGCCTTTTTTTCCGGAATCACTGCTGAAAATGAATGCGTGGATTCACAGGCACGGTGTTCATGGCTTCTAACGCAGTGTTATTTTGATATACTATGAAGATTTTAGTGATTCTTTGGCTGAATGATTAGACAGAACGCCAGCTGGTTAGTTCAACTCCCAGCGTCTTAACATTTCCCAGATTTCTAAACCTATAAAATGCTTGTGCCACATCAATAAAAGCTTTCAAATGTCTACGTCTTAAGTTTAGCACGCAGATCTTCCCTCCAGCAGTTCAGTCTACTTTCATAAGTTTACATGGAAATGTAGGCGTTTATCTCTGTGCTTGTTCGTGTGTGTGTGTCTTTCTGTCTCCGTAAAGACTTTTGAATAACTTGGTCGATATTTACGAAATTTATCATTAACACAGTACAATGGAGCAGGTCACCCTAAAACAAATCAGCTGGGAGTGAAAATGTACTCTGACAGATCTTCGACAAATGTAAACTAACAGCTTCCATTAGTGACATTTGATATTAACCAATAACGCGGAGATTTGCCGAAATCCATTTTTATATATCGTACAGTTTGATATCAATAATTAATTGGACTGATGGATGTAGCATGATTTCAAAAATTGGTAAATCAATAGACTGATAACATATGTAAATTTCATATAAAACAGTTTAGTGTGTGCACGTACTCCTACGAAAATCACACATATGTTGACATGATTCACTGAGGTGCACAGAAAACGTTGAGACAGTGGAAATGTAAAATACTGAGAAGTTAATGCACGTTTAAGTAAATCACGAAGTTCTATAGACTGTGTTATTAAAACCACAATAAAATTTCTTGTACAATGGAACCAAAATAGCCTAACATAATCTTTAGTTTTGTGTATCAATTGTAATAATGTTTCTTCCATACATAATTTGAGGTTTCCACGGCGGTGAAGAGACCCATGGTGGTCTCTGCGGACTGTGATGTCGTGTGGTCTTGCAATGGGCACCAGCCTTTCAGAAGTACCACTGTCTCCATTATTAGCTCGAAATTGGACGTAGTACGTTCCCCCTACATGCTAGCAGTAATAAAGCTAATAACGATGTAGCATTTTTAAAGACACACTTTCAAAAATATGAACGAAACAACAATGAAAATTTAAGAACATCACTGCCTCTGATTAACGTAAAAGCCCAGAATATTTTACTGAGATAGATATCTGCAATGTGTACAGGTCTCTCTTTTTAAAGAAAATCTTTAATAATATTATGACAGTGGGGCTAAATACAATCTACCTAGAAGTACTTAGGTAGCAAGTTTTTTGTGGGTGATGGAAATGATGCATAATTTGAAGTGAGCCTATGAAACAGCAATCATTACATTTATGAAAGAAAAGTTCGATATAGTCAGTGATTATCTGAGTCTGCATTCTTGTAAGAAAACATTTATACATTGTGAATTTTATCACGACGATCGCTCTAAACTTAATTCTTTTCTTTTCATCCTTTCCTTTATCGCCTTGTCTCTATTGTTTGTTGGTCTCCTACAGTTTAGTTGCATCTCCCTTTCAATTTTGTACTCTACCTCATTCGTATTACAAGTTTCCCTACTTTTATTTATTTATCACTAACAAAGCGTAAGGCCTTTATTGCATTATCGTTTCTAATTACGTTTTAGTTTTCAATAGCTCGTTTTAAAATATCATTTTTCCTTTCACAGGCTTTGAAATCTTACAAGAAACGTTTATGTTGTGTCTTGGAAACTGATAAAATGCAATTGATCATAAAAGCTGTCCACTAAATTAGTTGTGGTCTGCCATTCAGAATATCAGACCAATAATATCTTAGTATTGCGTATAAAATTCTATGATTAATAAGCTCTGTCTCCTGAAAGTGCTAATTCAATTCCTTCGTGTACAGAAAATACTGTCCCCAAGAGGTAATTCAGCCCTTTATTTTCCATGTAAATGTGTTTTATTTCCCGTTCCTTTTATGCCACTTAGATCCCTCTAGCATAATCTGTCACTAAATCTTTTTAATTATCTGACAACCAATCTTAATCAATCTGATTTCCTAACACTCTGTGCTCTAAATTTTGTCCTTTTTTATTGTTTCCGTCCTACGAAAAGTCCATACAAGTCCGAGGCTTTGTGGGTCGTTTTATAAAATGCTTCATTTTTTCAGAGAGGATTGTAAGCTCAACTATGAGAGATCGAAGACCCCTTGTCGGCAGTCTGCAACAGTTTATTCCATATATTCATATGTCCCTGTCTTAAGCCTGTCTTCATTCTCAACCTGAGGAAATTCCATGGTATGAGGTTGTTACTGTATGCATTAGAATATAAGATACAAATCTGTTCACTGGATTTTATGTTTGCAAAATCTGACTTCTTATTCTGAGGAAAGAACACACAAGTCATTGCTTACAAAACGGGGCAAAGAATGCAAATACAGAACAAGAGAATCACTACTATGCAGAACAAATCACGACGTAACCATGGTAATAATAAAGAGAAAACCTATAAAGTAAGGTTGACCGAAGTTAAAATAACATAAGAAGGAAGACAATTAAAAGAAGGGGATTTGAATTTACAAGCAACTTCGAAAAATGAGAACGTGGAGCCTGTAAAATGTAAGAAAAAGAAACAATCATTCAAAAAGTTTACAACTTTCTTTCCGATGATTGTTCTGTTACAATTAACGGGCAATAAACAAATTAAACATTATATTGCATTCGAAATTAAACACGAGCTTCAGAAAACGAGGCTAACGATGTACTGGTGCTGAGTTCTGTCTAGTTGAATTGTAACTGTTATTTTATTGGGTCGTTAACAGAAATGGCTGGTGTCACGACTGCTCAGAAGTCTATAGTGAATATATAGTCTGGTTTGAGGTTGTCCAACTCTGTGTAACGTGCTGCCATCTAACAATAGAACATGCGACTTGTGGGGCCCCGAGTTCGATTCTACGTCAAAGCACGTATCTCCACTTCTGAGGCTTCTTATGATTTTTTTCTAAGGCTAAAAGTCACACACGGATTAAGAAGATGGCGTGGAAGACAAACAAAAATAAGATGAAAGCAGTGAGCTCTGAACAATTTTAACTGATATTGAGATAATTTTATTTTCTAAGAGAAAACACAGATTGAGGGCGCATGAGAACAAAGGGATTAGAAGGATCTGAGAAACAGAAAATCATAGGAGAATTGAAAACTTCTTAAGCATGTAATCATGTACAATAATCTTGTGTCATCATGCTCGTAAGACGCAGCGAACAGATGTTACCATAGTTTTCCCTAATGATAGTAAAAGTTAAGATAGCATGTTCTAGCATTTCACTGCTTAACAGTAAGTACGATTCTTTGCAATTAAACAGATAACATGTATGGGGGAAACAACAAATGTATAAAAAATTCTGTAGGGAATACCCAAATATATGACATTACTTTTGAGACCTAAGCATAGATGTACTAAAATGAGTTTTGGCCTATCTAGACTGTTTCCCATGCCGTGAGCCTCCACTGGAGGACACCCCTTGGAAGAGAAGCTCGTCAGAGTTTAAAATCATTCCACACACCCAGCAACACAGTCTTCTTCCAACATCCGGCCAGACTGAAGTCTTTAAACTTACACAAACCAACAACCAGTGAAATGGTATTGGAAGCGATAAAAAAGCAACGTTTTGAAAACTGGCTGTCTTCAAGATACTTTCACAGATGACGGAATTACTAACCCAATCCACAGATCAGCTCTTTTTTGTTTTGAATTTAAACTCGAAGATGGTATTGTTTATGTTTACTATTTGTTTCACGATTCTCCGCTCCGAGTAAACTGGAACTACAAGGAACAAACTTTTTCTTTATGGGAGGTTTCCTGAGTAATCTTCTCATTACCCAACAATAAGATTAAAAATAAAGTTTCTCGATCATTATCATCACCAGTTCTCTCGAAGTATTCATGTTCTGCTGCTCTACAGCTGTGTTGCCAGTAAGAAATTTGTATTGTGTCTAGTGCAAAAACTTTCATTCAAAAACTGGGCATAGAACAAGGAATTTATTAGGCTGGGGCTAATTTCATTTATGGGTATTAAAATATATTAAAATTGTCCGTCAATCACAATAAAGTAATATAAGATAATTAGATGGTTAAAATATTATCCTTTGTTCCGTATCGAGTACTCGATTTACATATGGAACATTCTCGACATGTTTCGGCTTTCATAGAGCCGTCATCAGGTGTATGTTATAAACTCTTAATTCAATTACTAATTTTTAATTTT
>NW_019060895.1:94316-106523 GCF_000696155.1 Zootermopsis nevadensis
AATGAAAGTAAACGTATAAACTTACCAGAGAAGTAATATCGAAGTTGTAAGAGGAGAGATCAGAAGTACATCGTATCGGAGCGAGGTTTGGTTATTGACTGCGGTGTTGGTGGGTGAAAGGCGGTTTGTCAGGGTTGGGGTCAAGGTACTGGAGTGCATTAAAAATGGGGTTGTTAAGCAAAATGTTATTATCATTAAGGCATATGTTTTGTTTATAGGTTTGATATATGTGATATTTTTTCATCTAATTATCTTATATTACTTTATTGTGATTGACGGACAATTTTAATATATTTTAATACTATTTAATAAAATCACAATATGATTCACCTACAATATCTTCATTTATGGGGTTCTATCTCTCTTGCCATTAACAAAATTACTAACACTAAATAACAAGCAGAGTGTATTAGACTCAGTGACGAAAATCTGAACATCGCACTCAGCTTTAAAGTGGGAGACCTTGGCTTCCAATCTCAGATAACTCTGGCAGCTTAGAGCCACGGTTTCTACTTTTCACGATCCATAATTTAGAAGCCGACGCAATACGAGCATACTCTGTCAGATAATCAGAGTTTGAAGGTTTCCGACCATGTTTGTTTGGACTCCTTCTATCGTGCAAATTATAAAGTCATAAAATTAGAAGGTTTCCAAAACTGGATTATGCGTCCGTCAACAACCGAAAAAGGAGGAGGCAAAGAACACGTACCTAACGGACTCGTGGATAAGCTCAGATAAAATTTAAACTCGCCAAAATGAATCGTCCAGATGACGGAGGCAGAATGACCTCTTAAACGTTGGTAAACATCGACCAGACTACACAGCGCAACAACCCAGAAGACAGAAATTTTCATACTAAGAATCGCCCTGATGACGGAGGCAGTATGACCTCTGAAACGTTGGTTAACATCGACCAGACTACACAGCGCAACAACCCAGAAGACAGAAATCTTCATACTCATCGCCCTGATGACGGAGGCAGTATGACCTCTGAAACGTTGGTTAACATCGACCAGACTACACAGCGCAACAACCCAGAAGACAGAAATCTTCATACTCATCGCCCTGATGATGGAGGCAGTATGACCTCTGACACGTTGGTTAACATAGACCAGACTACACAGCGCAACAACCCAGAAGACAGAAATCTTCATCTGTGAAAACCTCAAATTATATATCGTAGCCAGTAGTTTTGCTGGCTGTGGCATCTGTCAAATGTAGACTTTAAACTTTACCTAGTGTTGCTGATATTCGTCGAATAAGGACAGGACTCTCTTTCTGAGACAGGGTACAACACACTCCGCCATTTTTTTTCATTACAATAGAACATGATTGGTTCGGTTGATTTCACAACAATTATCAATTCTTTCACGCACTCATTCGGATGAACCTTCGATTATTTTGGAGTCTTTTAATCATTGAAGATGTATTCCCAAGTATTCGTGTTCCCTTTTTATTCTTCGTCCGCTTATAATAAATTGACGTAACGGAAATGTCACAAGCCACGCTTCAGTTCCGGCTTTTACACTCCTCAGTATTCAATTTGTTAATTGAAGAAAGCAGAACAGGAGAAGAGCGCAGTTAGTCCTGTGTATTTAATTAAAGAAATAAATAGGGCAGTTACTGTGATGTTGGAGTAGTCTACTGCCAGATTTTCTTCCATTCTTCATCGTATTTATGCATACAATCTACGTGTTATTGGGAACAACCAATTTTATTACATGGAACGAAGAATTAAAAATACGGAAAGTACAGAAAAGAAACCTAATTTGGGGAGGAGTTTTGTGAAAATATTACAGAAATGAAGAACAAACACACCGAATGTCGCATCGTCTTTGTTTTCAGGAGGTCCTTGGTTTAAATCTCCGACTGGAGACATGCTATCCTGCAGTATTTCGTATTTTTACTCTTTCTCTCCGGTATTTTCGGAAACGGAAAGTTCATATCCTGATGGTCCCGTCATTCCATGACACTCACGTAATCGTCTAAATAATATTTAATAATTCAGTCCGTACCAAAAAGTAACAGCACTTTACTGTTATAAAAATCAACTTGTTAATTATGTGTAAGCAAATAATCCGTTTCTGTTTACTGAGAAATTAAAAAAATAAAATAAACAACCCGCAGAGTTAAGTGCCTGAAGTTTCATTACAGGTTCACAAGAAGTAGACACTGATCTCTGTCCTGAACCAGCTTAATCCAATCTATATACACCTAACTTATTCCTTTACGACCTCTGAAGATGGATTCATTCTCTTAAAGCTCGTGTAGTTATATTTAATAATTATTTAAATTTTAAAGAGTGTAAATAACTAAACAATTAGAGGAAATATTAAGAGATATGTTCATTTCACGAACCGAGATTTAATTTAAAATGACTTCACTGGAAGAAATATAACATTTCTGATGACACATCTAATCTAGCACATGGAGTGTTCACAGTCCATCTTTAGCCTCTGGTGTCGTCCTTCGACTTCCTTCAATTAGGTCCAATATCAGCCACAGTAACTGAGTTATCAGTCAGGCCAACACTCGAAGTGACGACCAATGGAACAGTTTAAATAACCGCTATATATGCTATATCAAAAGAAATGGGGAAAAGTCAAAAAACTTTTCTAGAAGACGAAATGAAGAGGCTCTTGATTGGCCACTATTCTCCGCTTGGCAGTGTTCAGTTTGTGTAGCAGGGTGGTACTAAATTGCGGCAAATGCTGCGGATTGTGGCGAATTACGATGAAGCAGGAGGGGTTGGTTCCAGAGGGTGAAATAAGCGATTGATTGAGCAGTAAACGGGGCTGAAATCACCCCCATACACCCCCAACAGAAATAAGAGAGGTTTCACTAGAAGTAAGATGTCATTTGACTCAGTTCCAGTTGCTGTCAACTTGACAGCAATCCAGTAGACTCCAAATTGTAGTGCAGATTTTCCAAAAGCTATATATTTGCGAACTCATATTCTGCTGGGTTTGATGTAAATTTACCTCGGATATAAATCTATTGTTACACAACTTCTTAGAGTGTATTTAACACTTCGAAGTACCTAATGACATTTACGTCTTGATACATTTAAATATAAAATATGTAAAATCTTACGTTTCCAGAAGGGCTTAACTTTAGTTTTAAAATTTCTTTTGTTTGAAACCGACACATTTACAAACCGGTGTAAGAGGTTTAAAAATACTGTCTTGTTTTAAAATGCATGTTTTTGAAAATCTATTACATAATGTACTACAAAATATTACGAAATTACAAGTTAGCTGTACATATACGAGTATAACTTGTAAGGGAGCAGCCTGTGCTGTTTATTGGTACTAAAATCAAAATTTACAAACTATGGCCGATTTTAATAAAAATTACTTTAGATGCTACACAATCTTCGAAATTCTCAAACTTTCTATCGTTAAAAACCAAACATAACGTTAGAAGAAGCGAATGGAGACGCGACTAATACAGTAATACTGAAAACTAAAATTAATAGTCTGCTTTGATAATGAAGTGCTGAGAAAAGTATTTGGTCCTAAGAGAGACGATGTAACAGGAAGATGGAAAAACACTGCACGAAAAGTAGCTTCATAATCTGTATCTTCAACAAATATTACAGGGGTGATCAATCAATGAGAATTATGTGGGATGGGCAAAACGAGGATTGCATTCAAAACTTTCGCCTGAAATCTTGGGGTAAGAGACCAATTTTATAAATCTTGATGTATGCGGAAATTAATATTAAGACACATCTTAAATACATAACGTGTGGAATGGATTCAAGCAGCTAATTTAAACATGACCCAGTGATGGGATCTCGTGATGACGGCAATGAACTTTCGAGATTTATAAAAAGCAACGAATTTCTTGACCGTATCAGCTGCTATCAGTTTCTAACAAAAGACTCTCCTACATAGAATAAATTATGAAGTAAGATTTCGAAACCATAAAATGTACCAATCCAAAACGAGAGCTTCTAGTACTAGCTTAAATGGCTACTGACCTTCGTTCTAGACTTGTTCCATTCTTATCCGGCGCTTTCAAAATGAAGGTTTTTGTGAACTGAGGGCAACTTCTACTTACATTTCACAGAATAGGGAAGAAGAAGATGACTCTAAGCGGATGTTACCACGGACTTCTAGAAAAGTTAAAACTATAGGATGAGTCGAAATTCATTGTATGTCTACAATTCCGATATTGCAATCCTTCAGAAATATGTATTTAATAGCCTTGAAGTCTGCAAATTTGTTACGTACTTCATATAAAATATCTGCAAAAATTATGTTATAACGGTGCCGAATCTTAAAAAGTAACTCGTTAAAAATGTTACATACAAAGAAGTTTAAATTGTCTTAAAATTCCTCGCCTTTGACTGTAAACAGGTATATGCAGATTAAAATGTTCCACTTTATAACGCTGATATTGAAATAAGCTGCTCTTACAGGCAAAATACCTAAACGTTACGGATCGTATCGTTGTGGTTATCAATTTTGTTGGCTCCTTGTCCTAGCTGCTGAAAAATACAGATATTGATAGAGCTGTAGGAAATGTTAGCAGTTTATTTAATGTCACTGGTCCCATGGCAACCTGCAAATTTCGTTTCATTCACTCTATCCTGTTGTGAGAGCACATGTATAAGACTCACATCCGTAGCCAAACGGCAACAATTCAGGAAAGGTCATAGAAGTAAGTGGGCTCTTAGGTCGTTGTTGTCCTTATATCGACAGTCTTCGAAGAAGTGGAAAGGTTGTGAAGCGACAGCGAGGAATGAATATGGGCTGGAAGTTGGCACAAGTTGGCTTCCCCAGACACTCCTATTCAAAGTGCGCGCGAGTGGATAAGAAAATAAGATGTGATTTTACTATTCAAATCTCGAAGAAAAGCCTTTTTGTCAGACTAGTCACTACAGTAAGGTTAATATAAGTCTACTCGCAAAAGTCGCAAAGCGTAAAGGAAAAATCTATTGATCTTAGAATTTGTGTGTGGAAATTTAATCGTGCAGGTTTTCGACTTTATTTTCCCTAAGAACATCCTAATTAAAATTAAGGATCTACAGCACTCGACGCAAACGTACTCAATGTGAGAGTCATTGTTCTCTACACGTTTCTCAGAATGCTGGCTGATACATTACACTGCAGTTATGTCCAATACACATCAATATTTAAAAAAACCACGGTGGTACACTGGACAGTTTATGGGAAGTCTCAGCTGAGAGGTTAGGCCTCCTGCTTCTTTTTCGGGTACTGGCCCCGATGACCGAAATTTCACACTGAAGTTTTCGTAGTTTTTTTCAGTCCCTTCAAGAAAATTCCAAGATTGCACCTCTAATTAGCACACGATCGCTTTCCAATTCATTATCAAATCAAAATATAATTAAATGGTATATAGCGTAGCTAATGTCAGCGTTTTAAATCAACGATAAACAAATAAATATGAGCCGAGATAACTCAGTCAGTATAGTGACTAGAAACGGGCTGGACGGCCGGGGTTCGATCCCCGACGGGGGCAGAGGATTTTTCCTCTAGCCTCTGCGTCCAGACCGGCTCTGGGGCCCACCCAGCCTCCTCCACAATGTGTACCGGGGTCTTTTCCAGGGGGTAAAGCCGACCGGGTCGTGATGCCGACCACTGACCCCATCTAGTGCCGAGGTCAAGAAAGAGAGGAGCTATACCTTCACTCCCCACAAGCGCCTACATGGCGTGTAGCGGGAAGGCTTAAATGAATAAATGTCGACACAAGCTTCGGTTTGCTGTGTTAAAGATTCGCTTCACCTTTTACAATTCGTTATTCATTACCACCGTCAATTGCTCGCAACATCTGCAGCAGGTCCAGCGTCGCTAAAAAGGTGCAGATGCAAGGATCCGGTGAAAATATTGTTTACAGTGGAAACGCAGAAATGTGGGCTATAACTGGCACCTTGGACGATGTACTCAACACTCATCAATTGAACGAAAGAAAAACATGGAGTTGTCTATTTTATTTCAACTTCCTCAAGGATATGAAAATACAAACATTAATGGCTTCCTCCAATGACCAATGTTTATATATAAGAATATACGTGGTTTGTTGTGTAGTTGCGCTGTGGGATGAGCAGATCTGGCTGTGGCGGCCTTCTTGCGGTAGTCACGTGGCCTGCAGGAACATAAACACAATTCTGCGTCCAACGTTGTTGGAAACCCATCGTGACCTCTGGCGGCTGCTCTCAAAACTACTTGATTAAACGTCGCGTTTTCATAACGGCAGAATATTGACAATTTCCTTTTCCTTCTTCTTTTTTCTTGGGGGGTTGGGGGGGGGGAAGATCCGACAAATTACCGTCACTCAAAATAAACTTGATATCAAACGTCCATCGCAAAATGAGACTTTCAATTGTGAATGTTTTTTACGCGTTGACTTGCGTTCAAACAAGCCTTGGAAAGGTCTCATAATCCATCCGAGGGCCTACCGTTCGTCTTAACAAAAGACGTTAATTATTTTCAACCAGAGGAAACACTTAATAAAGAACGAGTCTTTAACGTCATGACTTTTATTTCCACGTATTTATTTATGACGTTAGGAGGTCCCACTATATAACGTGGAATGATAAATACATAATTAATTAAATGTATTTATTTGTTGCTTATTTTACGACGCTGTCAATAGGTCAGATCATTTAGGGTCAAATGATAGGATGAGTAATTAATAATTAACTGAGAAGTAGATGGACGGAAGAGGTTTTAGCCTAATTTAATAAAATATGCCCACATTTCTCTGGAGGAACTGAGGATAAACACGGAAATTATCAACCAGAAAAGCCGGTGTCTGGGTTGAAATTTGAACTCGCGACTTCTTGAAAACGAAGTAGAAACGCTATCGCGAAAATTATCTATGAAATAATTTTCTGTTAAACTGCGTGTTTGTGACTTAATGTAGCCTTTCCTTACGAATTCATCTTATATTGTAATTAGACCATTAGACAGACGACAGAATCTTCACGGCCCAATGGGGACTGCAGCCCACGCTATGTTACGTGAATCAAACCTCTGCGATTAAGCCACATCGTTAGGTAGCTGTGACGGTTACATATGCACCTATCGCGTGATTCAGAATTAATTTATCATTATATCTTATTTACTCCCAATTCGTATTATGGGAGTACCAAGTTCAAATTTGAGCCCACCTGACTAACATTATCGTGATTTTATAATTAATCTCTGAAGGCAGGTTTTATAACAGCAAATTAATGTGTTACAACACGGCTTCCTCCACCATTCTTCTCCCTTCACTCTTATCACCATCACTTCAGCTCCCGCAGAATATGCTACGACCTCTAAGGCCGAGCTCGGGCTACAGCCAGAAGCCAATTCGGAATCAAAACACAGGCTTTTGTTGCATTTGTCTGTCGTGCTTCAAGGTGGAGAAACACTGGGACATATTATCGATATTCACTGCCAACATTTTGTTGTGTTTCATCATTACTTGACATCGATCAACGTCACAAGACACAGATCTGACAGAATCTGACAATCGATCAGTTGGCAAAAAACAATTCCCCGCCTTTTATGGAACCAGAAGGTTTATTACAACGTTCAGAAGACCAGGCCATCGGACCTTATTTTAAGCCACTTGAATCTAGTCCACACCCTCACAACCTGTCCTCTTAATACCCAATTTAATATTATCTTCCATGTGATTTCGTCCATTTAAGTTTCCGATTAAATTTATGCCTCAGTATCCTGTCTCCTTACGTGTTTCATACATCCTCAGCATGGAGGAGATAGAAAATGCCTATAAAATTCAATCGAAAAATCTTACGTAAACATATAAAGATTATAATAATTCTTGAATGCAGTCTCCCGCAAACGAACAGTCTAGCAGTAAAAATAAATTAATTGGAAATAAGTATTTCGTGGGCATGAACATATCCTCAAAACACAACCGCTTCAACGAGAACAACTGACAAATCCGGCGAGTGGTGTCATCTGCTTCTGTTTCGTACGAATTACAAAAACCTTGTTTCAGGAGTCACCCACGATTCCATTTCCTGGAGAAGATTTAAATACGAACAGTGGAAGCTACACAGACATAGGCAATCAAATAAGACGACGGGTTGGCTGTGTTATCTGAACAATCGAACAGAGTCTCATTTATCTAGGCCTATGTCAAACGAAATGATAGAAACCTTAATAAAGATAGTGAAAACCACTGAGCACACCTATTTGTCTCACGTTGTAGGAATTTTCAAGGTGTTTCCACAATTTACTAAAATGCGTTCACTAGGAACTGTAATTATATTACGCATTAAATTTAACCCCTAATATATTTATCGGCGTTTTCAGAGCTGCATACGAGGTGCTGCCCAAACCGGTTGTGGAATGGCCTGCCGTCGCTAGATGGGGCAAGCAGTACCCTTTGTGAATTAGTGGGCCAACAGCCGTGAAGGCGAGAGGCCGCGTTCTTGAGTCTCGTGCGTTTTTGTAACGTTGTTTTGTAGTGGTTCGGCGATTTTTTAAACCTGCATAAATGGCAGATTTTAAGGAGCAAAGAATCTGCATCAAATTTTACTTTAAGCTTAAGAAACTGCTTTAGAAACCCACCGCATGCTTGCGGAAGCATTTGGTGAGAATGCTATGAGTCAAAGTAAAACTTTTTGTGGTACAAACGCTTTAAGGATGGACGAACGTCTGTCGACGACGATGAGCAATGTGAAGTCCATGTTGATCGTTGTTTTTCTTGACACCCAAGGCATTTTCCACAAGAAATTTGTCCCCCATGATCAAACTGTCAACGGGAAGTTTTATTGTGAAGTTTTAAAGCGACCACGGGAGAACATTAGGCGGAAACGTCTGGAAAAGTGGGAGAACAGCAGCTGGGTTCTCCACCACGACAACGCGCCCGCCCACACATCGCTCGTTGTTCGGCAGTTTTTGGCTTCCAAAAACACGACAGAGATTCCCCACCCACCCTATTCGCCTGACCTCCCCCCTGCGACTTTTCCTATTCCCCACAATGAAATTTAGATTGAAAGGCCGTCGTTTTGACACAATTGAGGAGATCCAGACAGAATCGCACGAGGTGCTTAAAACACTCACACTTGAAGACTTCCAGGGATGCATGGAGTCATGGAAAAAACGCTGGGATCGCTGGGATCCTAGGAGTTATGATAAGCAATTTTTTTATGGACAAATTCCCTGAACTTTTGTGTAGCACCTCATATGTTAAACCGGAGACTGTCTGTTGGAAAATGGCAGACCAGATCTGAGTGGAAAGGATGCGGAGGGAGCATTCTCTGGACAGACTGAAAGCGTATTTTAATGAAGGCAAGATTAAGAGCCAGAACCTTCCAAGAACGAACAAGTACAGACCCTTGCATCTTAGTGTTCGTCAATTACTTCTTCTTGTTCTTCCTCTTCCGGATATATTAAGACCAGGAATCAGCCCGTTGCCTCGAGGTCAAAGCATGCGCCTCTTTGGACCAACCGGTAATAAAGTTAAAGTTGGACCAGTGTTTAAGCACCGCGCAGTGACGATGCTCCCAGAGGCAGTCTGGACGTAGAGGCGGACACTGTTCCCCGAATGATCACTTCACAACATCCGACAGTGTAAAACAACTGAGATGCTCATGGCGGTGAAGATGGCTACGATGTCCTTCTCGGTTTATGCCTCGTTTAGACTTGTCGGTAGATGCCAACGTTTCGGAGAAACTTATTGTCTCCATCTTCAGGGCTTCAGTGTACACAACGCAAAGATCCAGAAGAATATATCCAGTAACACCTTCAGTATATCTCACACATTGTTTGTCAATTAACGTAAGGAACTAACTATGTCTCTTGTCATTAGCCTTCGTAATCAGGCTAATTTCATATTTGTCTGCATGAGATTCCCAACAAAACCTCCTCAGATGAATGCAGTAACAGAAGCAGCCAAAGCCTCGAAAGAGCGTCCATCAAACAAAGCAAAGAATATCAGCGTGACTTGCAGGGTGCGATGCAGCCAGTAACACTTCCAACACACGCCATGTATTTCAACGTAGTTAAGTCTTTTAAGTTTCTAAGACACATAAACAAAAGCTGCCATATGATGACGACGCCTTCTGGCATTTCCCTTCCAGTGACAGCAGAATGGAGTAATGGAAATTGAAAACTCATTTTCTAAAAGAAACTTGTGTTAAAACCAGTCTCAAATATTTACAGCGATAAAACTTAAGGAAAAAAGTTTCGGAAACAGACGTCGTTTGTCTGGCATTATAACTGCGTCAACACTGCCCAATCCTAGACGTCTGTGCTTCTCAACCTCGTAAATGAATGCGAACGTTTAATAATCCTTTAAATAAAGTCAATCTAAATTGCTTGTCTTCATCATCATTCCGATTCCGAAAACCAATGCAAGTTTAAGATCGATTTATATTCGTATCCACGAGGTTCATCTGTTTTATCAGTTTCTTTAGAGCTCCAAACGAAATAGTTAAATCTACAGAGCCTAGTATACGCGTGTCTGACCGCCTGTCTGTTTCCTTGTTCAATTATTATTCTTGTTTCCTTCATGGGTGTGTCTAAAAGCTCTTACGACCTCACAGTCATTAACATTCCTTATTCGTCACTTGAGATTTTTCGTGTAAAAGTTGTGCGGTAGTTGTGTAGACAGACAGGCAGACAAACAGGCATGTGAACAAATAGAAGGATTGGCAAATCGCATGGTTAAACAGATAGAGAGATAAACTGTATCTATAGAAGCGAAGGGTGCAATATAAAAAAAATACTCGTGGTATACTCGGTTTAATAAAATATTCTGTATGCATTGTTTGTGTCTCCCATGCTACACGCCCCGCTCATCAAGCCTTCGTTGATCTAATCACCCTAATAATAGGCCTATTTGGTGAAGAATAAAAAGGACGGAATTTCTGATTATGCATTTTTCTCCAGCCTCCCACCACTTCATCCCTTTTGGGTACAAACTCTCATAAACACAGTGTAAAATCATGGTTATTTTTACTTCAATCTCTACTTTTACAAAGCTGCTAAGTACACCCCACTTGTCCCAGAATCGTCTGCCCCGCATACGTGTAGTTTTGTGCTCCTGATTTATAAAAATACTTACGAAAAACACAAAACTGTTAGCACACTTCATCACAAAAGAAGGGTTAGAATGGCGAAGGGAAATGATTTCAGCGGCTAGCTCATCGGAGAGGAATATGGCGTTTACCGGAACACACGTAATGCGACTTGCAGTATTTATCAAGTCCTCTGACACCTTTATTTCCGCTTACATCTCCTCTCGGGGCAAAATAAAAATTCTAACATACCGCGTCTGGAATGGGAACCACAGTCTTGCTACCGCCAACGAACCATTGAAGGTTCATATTCCGGCCAGGACAACGCAAGTTCTAACTGAACATTCACACGTATTAGATAAGTCTTTCCAGACAATCGCGAGATGGCATTAAAACAGGAAACTGCCGATTCTTCAATTCCTTAAACCCACGTTACTCACGTGACGTAACCACCCTCCAACACAATCCAGTACTAAACAATGCTTGAAGTTCATGCAGCATCGTTAAATATCCTACAAACAAACCACCCAGTTTCCCCTGTCATTCCATACACGTTACATAATATCCTTTAACCCAAACAGGCAATAGATAACTTGTAAAGTTCATAAACGGTCGTTAAATAGCTAACCGACCGACCTTTTCCTACTCAGTACTTTCAACCTTCTGATCTAATTAGACTATAAGTAACCTACAATGTTCAGACACCGTCGTTAAATAAGGAACAAACACCCAACTTTCGTCAATACTGTTTGCACTCACGCTGTTAAAGAAAGTATATTTTATCGTATCAGGATCTAACTAATTTCTACAGCAGACACAGAAAAAGTATTCTGAAAATGCACCTTCTGTCTTCGTCTTCAGGGCTTCAGCCCACAATCTACAAATCTAGACGGCGTCAAATCCCAGAAGAACAACATCGAACTAAAGTCCTTCGTCTCCCCATCTCGGATCGAACATTTTCCTGGAGTAAGTGCATAAAAATGATACAGACACTCATTCAGCACAGCTGATGTTTATACCGGTTACCCCTGAATGTGATGCAAAATGCTTGTCACAAAACGTGATGATCTTTGATATCAAATACTGTAGAATCTCTCGGCAACTGTCAGATCACGGCATTTAAGTGTTGAGTTATAACCGCCTTTCAAACCACTTCGCACCATCTCTTTGTAAAACGCCGTTAAACGGGAGGTCTT
>NW_019060895.1:108541-119159 GCF_000696155.1 Zootermopsis nevadensis
TACCCTACAGATGGCAAGTGAAGTGGTTGCCGAAACGTTGGACAATTCTCAATATTCGACTCGGCTGATCTCTGACAGCCGGATTTGTACATTCCACTCAGCCGCAAAAACCTAACGGGAAGATGTTGGGAAGTGTAAGGCAAGAAATGCGAGATATGCAGGACGCATATGAGAGAGAAGAACTTACAACGTAAAAGCCGAGAGACGTCAAAGGAAGTGGCAGTTTGAGAGGTCGAGGAGTAGTCTGCAAGATAATATTGAAATATATCTAAAGATGTGTTATATGGAGTGCATTAAACTGGCCCAGTGGAAGGGTCTAATGGTGAGCTTTCATGAAAATGGCGACAAACTTTTAGACTTAATAAAAGTATGGAAGTTCTTGGACAGCTGAACAACTGCCTGGTTGTTTACTTTTCTGTTGCAGTACTTCTCACCGAGTACATACGTAAATTATTAAATTCGTCTCATTATTACGATAGGCATTAGTTTCAAAATTAAACAATAAACAATTTTACAGTATTTTAGATTATATTTTTCAATCATCTTCTTTAAACAACCCGTGCAAATGACAAAACTTTATTCACAAATTGCGTGAATTGCATTTTTGAGGTTAACTGAAACATAGCTACACAGCTCAGGATGTACAAACCTGCCATCTAGCGTCCGATTTAGAAACTTACTTAGTACCTAGTCTGTATAACATCTCATAGATGGAAGCGTAAAACAGCTTTTGCAACAGTCTATATAATACCTCACAGATGGCAGTCTACAGCAGTTTCCACTTCCCAATACTGCAATATTACTGAAAATTGCTCTAAAACGCAAATATTTACAAATCTGATAATGATTACAGTCCGCGACTAATTGTGAGACTTGTGGGGTGAAGGAGGAAGGAGGAAAGATAGCGTCTGCCTTTAACGCTTCGGATTTCCTACATTCCTTGCAAGTCTCAATATTACAGTCGCCAACTATAGAATTGTCTATGTCTATTCATACATCAGTGTTTAATAGAGACCGAGTATACAGGTTTACTTGCTACAGATTTGGGATTACTCAGAGGAAAGCAACAACCGAAGCTGAGCCGAGTAAGATCTTTCCCATTATCCTTACTATTCTTTCAGAAATTATGTACCAGCAGTCCCTGTTGGGTCATAACGCCTATTTAAGTAACCGTTCTTCAGTTTCAAAAGACGTCAAAACTTTGCAGTCAGCTTCACATATCTTCACGTCCTTTTGCAAGTCTTTATGATAACTATGGGGGGGGGGGGGGGGTGGGGGGGGGTGCAGAGGCACCTTTTGTTCTGACGGTCGCATCAAGCGTCATAGACGGGAGATGGTCAACAGCAACTAGTCCTCGCGGGGCACAGAGCTCTCACTTATGCCTCCAAGTGCCACACCCTGGGCAACTGTATCGACCTACAGGCTAAACTAAGTGAGGGTAGCCAGATATGGCGAATTTATGGTGGGAGGCAGCAGTGTTATCAGAATGACTTCTATACGGCTTAATGCAGACACCCCAAGGCGTAGTCAGAACGAACATATCGGCTGGAACACTGCGGTGCAGAAAGACCATGTCACCACATGTCCGACAAGACGTTGGATTAGACAGAGAGAGATGATAACTGAGAATAAATTAATTTTTTAAGTAGTAAATTCTAATGTCTTTTATACATTATTTAGCTAATCAATGTTATGGAACCCGAGTGTTCCTAACTGTAACAAAAATATTCATAGATGATGTCTGTCTTCTGGGTTCTTGCGCCGTGTAGTCTGGTAGAAGTTTACAGACGTTTCAGAGGTCCTTGCTACCTCCATCCGCCCTGAGCATGGAGGCAGCAAGGACCTCTGAAACGTCGGTAAACTTCTACCAAACTACATAGTGTAACAATCCAGAAAACAGCCATCTTCAGAGTAGTAACTTCTCGAAACGAAATCTGTTCAATGCAACTTGTAAAGATGAGGTAGAGAACGTCAGGTTGGAAGCAGTGAGACCGTCAGCTACGAACCGCTTAGTAAACCCGACCCGCAACAACAGACCAACAATCTACTGTCTTATATATTAAATCTTGTCCGTCTAATCACAATAATTCTTATTAAATATTAAAATATTACAATAATTAACATTTTAAAACACGGCAATACTTCCAGACAGATGTAACTCCTCTACAACATTTCTGGTTATTATTATTATTAAGTGTTCTGTCTTACGACAGGTCCATTGCTCTGCCCAAAAAGAGCTCTCCAGTTGTCCCTATTCTCGGCTTCTCGCTTTAATTCCTGGAACGTCATCTTCTTTCCTTGTTTAAGGTCGTCGGTTAGCTGTATCAATCTTCTTCCTAGTCCTCTCTTTCCTTCAACCTGGCCTTCGATGATATCACTCATTAATCCATTCCTTCTCATAATATGTCCCAGCCAGTTAGCTTTCCTTCGTGTAATCGCCTGCAGAATGCTTCTTTGCTCGTTGACTCTCCTCAATACTTCTTCGTTGGTCAATTACTTAAATTAAATTAACTCCGTGGCGTAACAGCTCCAGGGAGCCAAAACCAACTAGCTTGACTGCTGGCCTCACGTTCACATGCCTAAGCAGAGGTGAACGATCATCCAACCAGATATAGGGTGACGTGTGGTCAGCACGACGAACCCCCAGCCATTGCTAGTTTTACTGACCGGATTACACTACTCACCCTAAAATGGAATTCAAAACATAATTTGAACAAAGATTTCATGTACCATAATTATATAATATGGTATAAAACACAAGTTAATATTATATTTAGCTTTATTTATGTGTTGACACTTTCATTTTATTGCTTCCTTTGAGATTATCTCACCGCTTAATGTTATTTGTTACTCAACTCCAATACATTTAAATTGAATCATGTAATTAGGTATAGCTGCAGACGTTTTGCCAAAGCTGACACACAAAACGCTCTTTTATTCTTCAGATCTAATTTTACAAATCAAAATAAAGCCTACAACAATACATGTCATACTTTATTAAAGTAGGAATTTGATTTTCAATCTAAGCATCTAGGCTCCAATTGCTGTTCGTATATCATAATAAAAAAATCTGTATATTTGTAGAAATACGGGACTACTTGGCGTCCCGTTTTATCCTTTTTAGGAAAACGGGACACCTACCTCAAAACGGGACAATCCTGTTAAAAACGAGGCGTCTGGTCACCCTGGTCTGTACTAAAGTTATAAGATCTGTAAGCCTATAATTTCTTTCATGTAAATGTTGTTATGGTGGGCCTATGTCTAAATTTTCTTCCGAGTTCTGTCATGTAGCATTCTAGAAGTTTATGGGCGTTTCGGAGGTGTTTCATTCCTCTATTATCAAGGCGACGAGGGCCTCATGGCACTGATTATGGAGGTAGGAAACTAATCTGAATCATCGCTTTTGGATTAATAATCATACAGGCTTAAGCTAACTAGATCGAAACAAATTAGGTTTTACATAAATATGCAAGTTACTGTTCAGTAATTATAACATGATGGCGTTTCCATGCCAATTACAATATTAATCTTCTCTCTTCCTTTTTTGACACAGGGCAATTAGTGCGTCAAAATACACGACTCCTCCCACAACAAACAAACAAACGGAATCGCTTTGTGGCTCTCGTTACAAGGGCCCTTTCGTGTATATATAAAATTTGCTAGTCGCAGATTCTTGGTAACAAACCTCACTTTGCTGTAATTTGCAAGTGACAGATGGGAAACAGCTTTGTCTCTGCGAAGCTACCGCCTGGGACATGTCAGTCCATACGATCACAGTGTTCTTCGCCGTAAACGCAATCAACACGGAACAGCACGTGAGCAACGTGGTCTGACGACTATAAGACGTCACCGGACAAAACCCAAAATATTTTTCTTACTGTGTAAAGTACAAAAGAAATCTGTAATGTGGTATATATCATATATTCAATTTAAAATTATTTATTGAAGTTTGTATGGGTTTTAACTGAGGATAGTTTAACATGGCAGCGGGATGACGAATTTTATCTTAGGAATATTTATATTGGTTATATAGAGTCAAATGGCAGAACGATATGCCTCTGAATGGTGAGCAGGTAAAGATAAATGCATTTAATTTAAAAATAAGTTATGTGTCGGCATGTAATTACGAAATCTGACTAATATTAAAAAATAAATAATGCAATTACTTTTTACTAAACACACGGGGACAAGTAACCATAAGTCTAACTAGTAGCTTCTATTTTACGCTTTACGGTTTGGAAGGTGTCTCTATGGAGATATTACCCATAGAAAAGTCAGCAATTTCGTTACTTCAGTTTTATAAAACATGAGTTTAAAAGCAATAATTTTTGTTTTCTTACTCTCCAGTTACGTGCATTTGAATGTTTCATGTAAACGTTATTTTGTACATACTGGTACTATGTTAACGTTACAAACCTGATAATTTATTTATGTGACAGCAGCAATTTATTCCATAAAAATCTATAGCCTCCAGAACTGCTTACATGCGTCAGAATTCACTGCACTGATACTCATAAGATAAAAATTATTTAATTAAAAGTAGCTCAATATTCTTTACTCCCGAAGGATCAGCGGAAGTGATTGAGCTCCTACATCATTTCCAGGGAACAGGAACTGCACTTCCTCTTTACCAAGTGGTTCCTTGCTCTCTCGCATCCAGCTACTGGAAAATTTTCACAGCTTGTTTGACAACTATACGTCATTGAGGAGCTAAGTTAGATTGGCATTAACTTCTCATGAATCATTGCCATATTATTCACACCAGAACGATTCTACACTACAGGCACAACTAGCTGAAATCCCGTTGAATTCAAACGATATTATAAAATAAAAATATTGTACACTGCTTGTGTCTAAACATTTAACAATAATTTCTACGTGATAAAACCTTCTCGGGTCACAAGAAGCGTCAATTAAGAACAAGAATTCAACGTTTCAGATTCCCTCTGCTTCCATCATCAGGGAGAGATTTGATGGGTGATGGCTTCGTTATTGATAAGTATTACGGTTTTTTCGTGCGGCCATAGACCAAACGTTGTTTATTTTTCTTTAGTATGTTAAAGCCGATGTAGTTCCACTATTAAAATCTGACTACTAACAAGTAATATAAGCCTTTCAATAATACTGAAAAGAAGCCCCAATGGACATAACTTAAATGTTTTTTGTAATGGCATTTCGAGCACCTCACGTGAATTGGGACTAATCTGGGTTTTGGATGATTGGTACCATGTTATACAAATCGTCATTTCATTATCATTCATCTCACATAACCTCTCCAAGAGACAGAATGAGAGTCGATCACAGTTCTCAGAGAAACGTGTTGAGGACTCAAATGGAAACGGCAATTAAATCTGTCTGTAACTTGGCTAAAACAGATGAATAAACGAGGTGACTGCAGACAACTCCCAGCCAGACTGATAGCCTAATTAATTGTGGACCCGGAGCACACAGCGTCCTCATACCGGATCTTCCGGTCACGGGACGCTGCTCCGAGGGGTGGCAGTGTTTGTGTAGCTCAGACGTGGATGTCCTCATTTGTCTTGCTAAATCTGCCGTGAGACAAAGTGATGGCATCGCGACAGCTGCATTTGCCAGCAGAGGAATGCGTGCACAAGTGGATCAAGCTCTGGTTCCTCTTGGACATTACACGAAAAAACTCGCACGACTACATTTTCTAATATTTCACTCTCTTCATATATAATTGTTGGGATTAAGATGGGGGCATGTAGCACGGATAGAGGAACGAGAATTTCTTATATTTTTTTTGGAAAACCAAATGAAAGGAAACTACGTATATCCTGGCTGTCCTCTGGGTTGTTGCGCCGTGTAGTCTTGTAGTAGTAAACCGATGTTTCATAGGTGGATATCTGCTGCCTCCATCATCAGGGCGATTAACCTACTATTAGCTACAACCCCTAAATTAGTAAACGGATTTAAAAGAATCTGATACTTGGATTTGCGAATCCATACTCAAAATGTATCTGTGAATGTTATTTTTGTTCCGTATCGGTAAAAAATGCATAAAGTAATATTTTAGAACCAAATCATCCTGCATTTTCTAAGACAAAACACAAAACTTTTCACAATATACAACTTTTTTAATATTTGTAGATACAATATTTTAAGCAACAAATTATATGGTAGATGAACATTAGCAAGAGCGAAAAGTGTGATAAATAGGAATCTTGTCGAAGTTGGTCTTTGATGGAACGCAGCGTGGACGTTTAAGTACATTTCAACGTTTCGAAGGAACATACTGCCCTCATATTCAGGTCTGAAGAAAGTGAACGTAAATTTGACCGAAATGCTGCTATGTACCCACAAGTCTGTGCGACGAAAAAGAAACACGGAAGACCAATAACGATATTTTACCGCTGTAAGAAAACCGAATCTTAGGTAAGAGAATCAACTTACAATGAGCCAACTGTCAGAATAAAAATATCGGTAAAAACTGTCGGCAATTACAGTTTTACTCATAATAAAGTACTTCAGAAGGAATTCGTTGATTTACTGAGCCGTAATTTGTTCTGAAGTAAGGAACAACGTACTAATCGACATTACGACAGCTTCTGAAATATGGCGGCCAATCAGAGACGAGAACTGTACAAGTAGAATTTGTCGGAGACTTAGTTACAGTGGAGAAACACGCATTTAATTCACTCGGCAGATTTTATTGTAAACTCGCAACACAATTTTCTGAAAATAATTTTGTGATATATAAAGTGTTCACTGACTTCTACCCCCATTTCACGTTCAGCCGCGTCAATACGTCACTTTTACTCGCAGCACCAACTTGTGTTCTCAACATGTCTGCCAGCCGCGTCACTCTGTCCAGAGATGAGCCCGTACCTAGTCCACGGGGACAGAAGTCATTTGTTATTTCAAGTCGAAATTAGCCACTGAAAGAAAAAGGGAAACACAGGAACCAGACTTAGGTCTGACTGAAATTCATACGGTGACACGTCTGACTTCCTTTGATAATTCGTCGACTGAAGATCCAACATTGCGCTACCAGAAACTGCCAATCATAGCCTCCTTGATTTCGTCATCATACAGTCATTTTTTTAAGTCTATAATGCGACTAGAGGTTTTCTTTATTGAATCAAAGGGATTAAAGACGGACAGACAGACATAATCCGCATCGTCCTGACTGCAACAAGAAATTGGATAGTAGATGAACATTATTTCCTTCCGATCAGGTACACTGAAAACAGTGCACTCTTCGAAATATGCATTTAGTTCTTCATCTATCACGATACCATTAACCTCTCTGCAGACAAACAGACAGACAAAATGAAAAATCTTTCAACTCTTCATTCGAACAACCTCAGCTGCTTTATGAACCGAGCTAAAGTAGCAGAAGAAATCTCATGTTATTTCTACCACGCACGGTAGCATGTAAGATCCTCGTTAGCCAGATCTCTCATCCGAATCGCAGGCAGAGAGAGATAAATAGATCAGAAGCAGAACACGATTTGGAAAGAGGATGTTTGTCGCCATAGCAACCGACTGCTTGTCGCTACCAATGCATTCTGCACTCGGTCACACAGGCCTACTGCCAGCAGGCGTCTTTGCCCGTAGGCCGCTTGGCAGATACTCAGTAATCTTTCGAGATGTTACATTAATAATGTATGTTTAAAGAGCCTTGATGCTTGCCGACCGAGACTGTACAAGCACTCTGGCAGGCAGTCCGTCTCTGAAGAGAGCATGACGTCTTCCCGTGGAAATTAATTCGATTCGTATTAAGCTGCTGGTAGTGTCACTGGAGCAAATAAGAGTCAGTGTTGAGAGAAAGATTGCAGGAAGAGAGAGACTGAAGGAAACAGAGTAAGAAAGAAAGAAAGAAAGAAAGAGAGAAAGAGAGAAAAGATAAATCAATGGAGAAGAACAAAGAAAATATGAGGAAGGACAGAATGAAAAAGAAAAGAAAATAAAGAACGAAGAAGGAAGACAGAAAAGAGAAAGGTAAAGAACAGAAGATAGAACGACAATAAATTGGGATAGATAAATAGAAATTTAAACATGTCGCTGCAGTAAGGGCTATGCATTATTTTCCGTTGTGTGTTTTCGACAAGTAACAATACGTTTTGCACACAACGAGATATGCATTTGTTCAAAACACATGCGTAACAGAGTGGTCAGATTCATTTCCCAGTCTTCTTTACCTTCTTCAAATAAATGGCGATAAAAATTGGTTAAGAGGCTAACGAGACAATTTCCATTGTCTGGAAGAACTGAAAAAATCCTTAACCAGAATGGTCTCTAACCCGACCGGGACTCCGACATATTTAATTACCGAAGAACCAAACAAATTAACAATTATTCCACAAACCACCTGCAGCCCTAACACCATTGGAATAAACTAAATGATTTCAAGTTAACTAAAATAACTAAACTGTTCGTGAATTGATCTGCACAATCAATTTACCTGAGTAAACAACGACCTCTAGCGGACCACTGCGTTCCAAGATGAGATTTAATCCATACTTTCAAGTCCAGATTTTCAAGCTGAACCACCAAACGGAATGAGCGCTGAAACACGCGGAAGACAGACAACTAACACCTCGCCCCCAGAAAGGCTTACTATTATTTGTTTTTCATAATCTGTAACGCTTTGAGTCTGGTGATCTCTTCACACTTTGGTTTCGTGGCCAGTTCGTTCAAAATACATCATCAGTCACACTCGCACGTCACACACTAATAAGAGGGAATAGTGAAGTAATAATTACACCTGTTCGAGTCATAATAATCCTGACCCCGTGTTTTATTTTTCGTAACTGCGACTGCGCATAAATACAGTTCAATCATATTTTTAGATTCCATCACAGAAGTTACAGAAGCACTTTGTTACTACAATGAGGCAGCCACGTACTAATCACAGTTTAAGAGCGACAACACATAAAAGCAGATGATAAATGGCTGAGACCATGTCACTACTTGGAATGAAAAACTTACGTGCAGTTGCAAGAGTGGAATATCTGCCACAGGCATACGTTATTTCTCAACGGAATATCGGAACAGAATTCTGAAGTTTCATTATGCTATATTGACTGCACATTATACACGGCCTCTTATTTGCAATTACACTAATATAGAAACCAAAAAGATTTAAAATTTACTACGATTCGAAAACTCACAAACAAACAAACACACACACTAAGAGGAATGGGCACAACAGTAGATCTTGAGGCAAGGATATGGGCCAACAGAAGTTAATTACAATCCAGCAACTACAAAAAGGTTCTTTTTTATGTCATGCTGCTATCAGTTGTCGAACCACGAAACAGCCACAACATTCCATATAGTTCAAGTTTATGGGACCCTTGACACAGGCATACAAGATTCGTTGTTTCGCTGCGAGTATTTTGGGCTAGTATTCGCTCATGAAGCAAATGTCAGTTTAAAATAAGCAGTAATTAGCTTAGAACACGAATAAATCTAGACATAAACATTGCAATAAAACCTTATATAATGTGTGTGACATAAAATTGTAATGACCTAGCATGTACTTTAGAAACTTGAGTGCAGGACCATCGTGACACATACGTAGAACGCATTTCCAGAACATAAACAGGGCTAAACTTTCTCAAACGTTCCCAATCTCTCCTCTTTTTACGGGGTGGGAGACAAAATATCACAAAATTTTAAAAAGTCTGGTAAAATTGTGGGTTTATATACCGGAATCTTGCCTTAGGTCCTTAAACAGAATTCAGGAAGATAAACCATTGTGAAGTAAATGGTTGCACGCGTTGCCTGAATTCAATTTGCTCTTAACTTAGTGTGATTTGAAATATATGGCAAGTAGGATGACGCCTTTTTCATTAGCCTCACAACACTGTGGGCATGAAGAAGTCTTTCGTGGTTTCTTTCATTCCAACTAACTCATCTCTTCTCTTCTAACAACTGAACGTCGATTGTGTATATCAAACGTTTGCTCAGCCACGCCGTAAAAAAAACTGCGAAAAGCAGAATACGAACGGACACAAATAATCTGAGCGATTTAGGAATTTGACAAGAACTAAGCGTCATGCTTAAATTAAACATTAAAAGCGCTTCAAAAATGCCTCGTAGTATGCGGGAAGTGAACAATGACCACTAGGAGCGCAACTGTTGACATCGATGAATATGACGACTTAACCCGAGAAAACTTTTCGTGTGCTCTCATACATTGCCAAAAAGAAAACAAATTCAGGTAGACATATTAATTTTGATTTCTGTAATGGTAGTTAAAACACTTATGCTCTAAACTGAGGTTAGCACATACTTACACAGATAATATATGACACTTCTTTCTCGTGGTGACTTGTGCGTCACCTATAGCAATGAACTCGGCGTCATGAAAACTCCATCAGACGGAAGGTCTCATAAAACGGAATAGACTCAACCATAGCACATTTTTTATTGAGGAAGGTCGATACCCACTGTTTGAAATGTTTGCGAACAAACCATTTGATTTTAAAGCAAAAGAAGTTTTGGATGTATTCTGTCACGAGGTAACTAACAACCGACAGTCTGAAGCTATTGCCAAAACCTTCCAACTGCACAGCCCTCATCACTGTGACGCTCCTTATTTCGCCTACAGCCTGTCCTCTACGTGAACTTTTCTCGATATGTTACT
>NW_019060895.1:119248-141551 GCF_000696155.1 Zootermopsis nevadensis
AATATCCTAGCAACACTGAGTGTCGCTGTTGACTCACGAGAACTTCCCGATTCTTGATGACACTTTCCACGAATATCCTAAACTTGTCCATAACAGTGCTTGTATGTGCGCCTTAGTAATGTCTTGGTACCCGATTTCCCGTTTCAGAATATAAAAGTAACGTACCTTCCACGCAGAGACGGGTGGGAGAGAGGGCGCCAGACATATTTTGACACCGTGACGATCCCGAGGTCAGTCATTACAGTCCTTAACAATGAGCCAAAAGACAAGTAAGCCGCCACCGCGCGCTGGGTGGTTTTGATTTTACCCTAGCCCCAACTGGCCCGGCGAGGAGTGTGGAGGGAGGGGGCGGTTAAGGACGGATCAGCATCAAAGAGAAGCCGCCTCTGCCTCGAGCTCCTCGAGAAGAATGGCCTATGAGAGGAAGTGACGAATTGGGGACAAGTTTGACAAACTATTCTGGTTTCCAAATTAACTCCTGTGTTAATTTATTTCCCATAATTTTTTCTTTGTACATTTCTTGTGCTGTAGTGTGAGGAAGTGGTAACTGACATAAAAATTACACCTCTGCAAACATTTAGATTCTTAAATGACTTCAAATGCCAGATAAATCACGTAACCACCAGCAAAAATCTTATTTGGTAACAAATCTTGGCATTGGAGCAGATGGTCAACCGTCCCTTAATTACCTCAAAGAGAATTAAAATTTTAGCAGATGACTAAAAAAATTCCCAAAAGACAACTCTTGCAGTTATTTTTTGTGAGACATTTTATGTGGTTGGTCATGTAATAAAGCGTGGCTGGTTGTGGCTAAAATACACCAATTATTATTCTAATTGCACACGCACGTGGAAAAAAAGTTCATGAATTATATGAGAAAGGGGAGCTGAATGTTATTCTGACACGCAAGCTCATTTCACTTGCAGTATCCAATGTCGTCAAATTACACTGAGCAATGCGGAAACTGACGTGGATTCCTGATCACGACCAACTTGGTAATGTGTAACCTGCCCCGAGTTTCAACGGCGCCGGTCAACTTATTCCTAATCACGGATTTTTATCGTTTCTGCCATCCCGAACAAGACGCTGACGAACTCCGTTACTCTTGTCATTTTTTTTATGTTTTACATACGATGGGTGTCAAAAATAGTGTCTCACCTCAAGGAAAGAAAATTAGGTCTTCTGTTAAGTGTTTGGAAAAGTGCCCAGGGGAATATTTTGAACTAACAAGTAGCATACTAGTTGACGACAATTACAAAATAAGTAAACCAATAAAATCTTCTCGGGCAATCTGCCGCGTTAACTGTGGCGACTTCCGAGGTATCCAGTATCCATAGTTTGTTCCCGAAACGTCGGTTTACTACGGTAACCAGTTAACGCGGCTGATTGCCCGAGAAGATTTTATTGATTGTACTCGCCGCGAAAGTCTCAGATCCTATACAAAGTAGCTTGATTATATGACATCTGAGGTTCTCACCGCGCTGAAGATTTAGAGCGCGATCTAGCGGACATCGTCAGCAAAGTATCGGTGGAAACACCCAGACCTTATTCTACTCATCTCGCTCCGTGAGAAAAGCCCTTCATGTGACATTTGAAGTTTCATTGCGGAAACCACGAAAATAGCAGTATTATGTTTTGTTGCGTCTTATAATCTCGTAGAAGTTTATGGACGTTCCATTGGTGTTTGCAGCTTCCATCATCAGGAATACCATCGGCGCAATGACTCACAAGACGGTTATCTTTAAAGTCTACTACATTAGCGAAACAAATTTGATTTGTTTATTTTCTTGTTGAAGTGTTATCTGTGGATCTGGGATCTCGGTATGTACAGATCTTTGAAGACAGTCTGATACCCACTTGATGCTAGTACTAACCACCAGCTAAGATTATGTGAATCGCAGCGAAGTGTGGAGTAACTTTAGATTGACAAACTGGTTTCGAATCTCGATCGGATTACGCAATATCCTGACACCAATTAGATATTACTCAGTCGAATAGTTCTTCCTCAGAATGGGTCAGAGACTCGCCAGCCACTGCCGGAAATGAGCCACACGAATCACATGAACAGCGTCAACCATTTCGTTTAATAGAAACGCAGCTCGTAAACAGTCCCACTTCACAGTACATTTAATGCAGTGGAAGCTGTAATTGAAAAATAATGGAGATCGTGTTGAAATTATAGGAAATATGATCTTTTCCGTATACTGGTAAATAAGAATAATTATAATGTGGGTGGAATAGAACCCCCGGAAGTGGGCGGAAATTTAATCTCAAGTAAGCGACACGTCTAAATGAAAATCAGCCCTACCTTTGCAGTGTGGTCCGTTAACCGAGATGAAATTACCTTACTGCCTTGGCCACATTTCCTACAAGCCACCTGCAATTGAAAATGACGGAGTTTCCGGTTTTATAGTGTGTATATCAAAAATTCGTTGTCATGTAAAAAGTAGTCCACTGTTTGTGATATATATTTATTTATTTACTCTCGCATTGCACATTGGAATTAATTATTGTTTTGCCTATGAGAATCAACTTATTCAGATACAGGGCTTTACTTCGGCGTTAGATTACGTACTGAATGATTCAACATTGTCTTTACGTAAACACCAAAATGAGGATCTTGAATTTCATCACACACTTTCATTAAAGGTTTTTAAAAATTTCGGAATCGTTAGCCTGTATGCATAACCTATTTAAATAATGACATAAACTTTTCACTCCCTGCTATGCCTAATGTAATGCTAATGAAAGTTACACGGTCTGTTTATATATGGTCCATATTAATATTACCCTCACACTACGCCTTTGTTGTAGACTTTTACACGACATTTTACAACGAAATATCAAATGCACTTCTTTTCTCCGCCCAGTTTCAGATTAAATTGAATTGGTTTGGTATCGTTAAACAAACCAATCATCAATAGACCCTTTCAGGACTTATTAAACACATATCCATCTGCACAAACAGGACGGATGTTACAGGTGTAACTTTTGGTTAATAAGCTGCTACTGACTGCAGGCCAGGACAGCTTATGCTTAGGCTTTTTGATGGTCACATTACAAGTCGTAGATACCAAGTTACAATAATTCAAAATATTTAATCGATTCGAAGTTTCTCCCCATGATCGCCATATTTTAATTACAATCTTAAAGCTCTGTAATAACATTTCTGTTATTATTATTATTATTATTGTTGTTGTTGTTGATTCCTAGTTACAAATTTAGTTTTATGATGTGTGCGGGATGGATCAAACCCTAGAAATTAAGTATTTACACAACTTACAAGCAATATAATCAGTAAAGCCCCATCAACCTCAACGGCAATGAACTCTTTTCCGATTGAATTAGTCGGCTGTAGGCATTTTGCTCAACTTAAAAGATCTTTTTACTAGTCAGTGGTTCCGGCACCAGACAGCTCAATAATAGAATAGGCCTGCCATCTGTCGGGCTGGCGGGCGGGCAGCGTGGTATTGTTATACGATTGATTAATCATTTGCGGGCACTCACCTTGTCACTGTTCGAAGGATCACCGCGGGCTAAACTGCGATAATTACGTAATTCGCCGCTGGGGTGGTCCATCGCTGCCACTAAATTCTATTGTCCGGGGCTAAGGGAAGTCCAAGATGTAATACTTAACCGATCACGTGGATGTACACAGGAAATGAAAGAATAAATTAATAAGTTAAAGGGTAAAGTTTGTCCCACTATACGCCATGTAGGCGTTTGGGGTGAGTGGAGGTATAGCTCCTCTCTTCCTTGACCTCGGCACTAGATGGGGGTGAGTGGTCAGTATCACGCCCCGGCCGGCTTTACCCCCGGGAAAGGACCCCGGTACCCATTGTAGAGGAGGCTGGGTGGGCCCCAGAGCCGGTCTGGACGCAGAGGCTAGAGGAAAAATCCTCTGCCCCCGTCGGGGATCGAACCCCGGTCGTCCAGCCCGTAGCTAGTCACTATACTGACTGAGCTATCCCGGCTCATGAATAAATTAATAAAAACTTAATAAAGAGAAAATATTAAACTTAACTGCAGGCTGTGAAAGTCATGTATGAACGAAGAACGCAATTGAAATATCATAATTTCTAGCAATGGGACGCTATTCTTTTATTTGACAAATGCAGGCAGAATTGATCTACATCATACTGAAAGGAAGAGCCACTCGGTAGATCCAGATGTAGATGTGGGGTAGGGAACAACTCCTTGGTTTCTTCGCCCACCTTTTGTATAAAAGTGAGAATAATATTAAAAAGGTTCTTAAGGAAGTAGGGCATAACTGGATCGACTGGATTCATCTGGTTCAGTATAGGGATCATTAGTGGGCTCTTGTGTTTATTGCACTGAATTTTCGGATTCTATGAAGTTGCAATGAAGCAACCTGCCGTTCTACGCACTCAATAATAATACACAATTTTAAAATGCGTACGTTCAAACACGAAAATTAACTAAACGCCAAAGTAAATTCTCTTTTTGCTAGCCACATTTTACAAAAGTCTATACTTTCACTCAGCAAACGTGGCTTCATCCCATTAATTTCATGTAGTAGGTATAGATGTCAGGACGTTAATAAACCTGTTTAAGAGTCGACATGCAACAACAGAGAACAAGCTAATTAAAGAGTGTGTGAAATTATAACTCCATCATCCATCCATGACGAAAGTAGAAATTGCCTCAAAGTTAATATGGCCGACAGCGACATGAGGTAGGTAAAAGAAGATAGGTATCGCTTATGTGCAACACACTATATTTCGACAGTCGTAAAGTGTAACCCGTCCGGTGAACTAACTGGGATACCGGGAACGACCCGTTCTTCAAGTGTCTGAGCACTGCTGGTCCCGACTCGATCTATAGACATTCGGTAGGACTCCTTGGACGAGGGATCGGCCCGTCGCAAGGCCTCTACCTGTACACAGGACACCCAGCGACCAAGCGGCACAAGGCCCACGCCTCAGACCGCGCGGCCACTGCGGACGCTTCGGTGAACTAAACCCAGAATAAACTCCCTTCCTTGATGTTTGCAACATTTCAGTAGCGTAAAGTATTTATTCACCATCCAGATCAATTTCTCAAAATAAAAGAGATATTAACAATTTTTTTAGAGATTTTCTTATTTTATATAACTAAGTCAATAAGTAACCACTAAACTCGTAAAACGCCATCATTAACACAAATCTGGTATATTACAATTTTATGTACGTGTAACAAAGAGCCACCAGACAGGGGAGTTGGAGGCAACGAGTTATATGTTGTCGAAAATACCACGCAGTACTCTCGAGTTAAAGCTGTTTAATATTTATGTTATGTCTCATCGTCATGTCATCATATGCCACGCAATGTGCGAGCCCAAGATGTAATTACTACTTCAAGTAGGGTATCAATCCAAAACAAACCTCGCGTTAGTTAGAAATTCCTTATTGCTCGCATTTCCCATCAATAAAATAGCGCCCATAAGTGTCCGGATCTATTTTGAATTTCTTAATACCAGATTTCGATTAGGTACAAATTTGGAAGAGGGAGGTCGTAGCCTATTTTAAGGAACTGCTGCAATATTTGATGGCAAAAGATAGGAAAGCCACGAGAAACACTAATAACAGCCGGGATTCAAATCAGACGACTCCAGGTCCTTACAAACAAAATTCTGCTCTGATTAAATTTTAACTTACAGTACTAGATTGAATTGATTTAAATAAAATTAGTAGCATGAAGTCTTGAAGCTGTAACAATCCTTTCGGAACCCAAATGCTCTGTGCCAACGGCGAGTGCTTATAGGCCTAATTGTTATGTGGAAAGGAGCGTAATGTATCAGTAATTAATAAGAAATGTTATCCCCCTACTATTAGACGAACTTTTTACTAGAGTCTGCAGTTATCCCTTGAGGATCCACTTGGTCGTACCTCGTTTTCTCGTCCCGCTAATGAGCAAGGGCTCCGTAATGATGCGCATATGTTAGCTATGGCTTCCCACTACGCAATTGAGTCTCTCGCTTTTACTAGAGTAATGTTCGCCAATTAAAACGCGCTGTTTTTGTGGTTCTCGTACCAATAACGACATGTTCCGTACAGGTCTATTTCAGATCTTCTAGCACGATAATATCGTGAAGCCAACGTCAGACGTGGTAGTTATAGAACATTCCAAGCTTCTTCATTGCTAACGTGGATCTTGTACGTAGCAGATAAAACAGCGTAGAAGTAGGCTGTATTCCAGATATTTGGGGCATTCATTCTGCCTCAATCTTCAAGGTGATCTGTAGCATACATTGCTTCTGTTTTGGGGCCGTGTAGTCTGGTAGTGGTTTGTCGAAGTTACAGAGGTGCCTGCTGCCTCAATCATTAGGATTATGATCCAGCCGCGCGAGGAAAACTTGTGCAAAAACTGTACGGCGTAGGAGTCCAGAAGAGAAACATCTGGATTCATCTTCATTCTCAGCTTCTTCTAACCCCTAACCAAGATTTTTCAAATGTGACATTTGATTGACTTTATATGTTTGTAATTGTAATTCACCCTCAGCGGATCCGGTTATCACCAAATCAACAACACAAACTTAAAAGCAGATATTTGGTCTTGTATTTGTCCTTAAATGTTCTTGTGTCCTGTTCTTCCACTGCATTTATACACAAATTAAGATTCGCAGATGACACGATCATTGTTTTTTTGTCGTCTCCTACACTTATTTATCTGATTTTCCTCCTTTAACACCTTTCTTTAAGTTTTTGTCCTCTTGCAAAGTTTTCTTTCTCTCGACTTTTGTCCTCCTACAGAGACTTTCCCTCTGTTCCTCTTCACGTAATTTCTTCCTCTCATAAAGTGTTCCATTCTCCTCCTGCATTCCACATTTTTCTCTCAATGTTTCTAGATCTATACTTGCGTATTCTTCCTTCATCTGCACAGTTTTCATTTATGAACGACACTTGTCCACAGAACTCTGTTGTGGTAGGAATCTTCTAAAGTGGAGGTTGTAGTACACGTGTTGTGTCACGGAATTTCTCTTTGAGGACGATAATTACAGATTTCCGGGCGATACAACTGTCGCCGGGTTGGGGTGGGAGGAGGTTTAGGTTAGGTTGGAACGGCGGGGGAGTGGGAGGTTGATGTCCCATGTAGAAGTGAAGAGGTGCTAATTTATACGCCACAATTTGCACAATAAGCGGCTTCACATGGTTTATTAGAACTGATTCAGGATCTAAAAGAATCCCAGACAACAGACTTTGTACACATCACAGTGTCTACGTGTTTCTGTTCCAAGGTTTTTGCTATGTCAACCATTTTCTGTGTTTTACTGTTGTTGTCGTTGTAATGTTAATTTTCTGGCATACTTTGACGGATACTGAAACATAGACAATTACCTTGCGAACGACAGCTGAAGTATACTTATACTGAGGTTTTGTGGTAATTTTAAGTTATTTACGTATCTCCTATAGACGCTCTGGATACCGGCGTACATAATGAAATGGGTAAGAGTCACATTTTGTAAATATCTAACATTGTCATTTAATACTGTAATCATTTGGATCTTGCTTTCGTGCTCATTCATAATTAATGCGTTACAAAATGAGAGGTGATAGGTCTTAAAACACACAACCATGAAAGTAATATTTTTAGCGTCATTTATCTTGGCGTTTTAAAGAACACTCGTTGTGCGACTGCTCAGCTCAAGTACTGCCATGCAAAATAACATTTGCCCTTTGCTTATACAGCAGAGCTTAAAGCATGTGTAAGAAAGGAGCGACCACCGAAGGATAGAATGTTATTTGATCGGAGATTATCTGCTATGTCTCCGCTTAGCGCACAACCAAACGTAACCAGCCGAGATAAAGATTCTTTTAAGCGGTGCAGGCACCAAGAAAACTGACGCAAATGAAGGTAAACTTTCTAATAATATTTATGCGTAAATCTGGAATTATGCAACAACCACCAATATATTTTAGCGTCGTGAAGGTTTGAAGACCAAATTCGTGTCTCTTCTACTCCGAATGTCTTTTTAAAACGTACTTTCTTTATATGCATTCACTGAATCTGATAAGCAGTTTCCATCATTCGAAACTTTTAAGTGGCTGGATTTATCTGTCTACAGACGAATGCTGAGGTTTATAAAATCATGTTTGCCCGCTCCCCATTCGGAGAAGAAGGTTTTATTTCAGTATATGATACGATGAATTTACACTCTGCACTGGAGATGCCTTTTGCGAATTTCAGATATCATATATTTATAAGGTATTATTTATAATCAGACTACCTAAAGCAATGACTTGCAAATACGGAATCGAGGATGGCAGACACAACAAATATTCGCCATTATTTTCACCTTGTGCATAGACGGATATCATGAATGACTGCAAAACAAAATATTTCTACGATAAATTAATATTTTAATTGTAACTTACGATTCTGGAACCTTCAGTGATGTGAGCAAGATTCTTCACTTGTTATGAGTTGAAGAATTTGGAATAGCAGCAGTAACTCGTGAGCAGTTATTCCGACACAAAGGAAGAACAGTTGAGGTTCATAAATTACGTGATCTCCGCCTTTGAATGAAGTGAAGACAATTCCCTTGAAATCCTGGGTCATATGAGTTTTATGGTTGAACACTGGAACAGAAACAAAAGAAGAATATAAACCACAATTATTTTCCTACTAACAGGAAGTGAATGAAGTCAAAAGTCAAGCCAAATCTGTTCTTTAGCACGACGTCTTGAAGAAACAGCGGGGTGCAGAGTTAGGATTCCACGGATTAAACATTTATTTCCGCACAAATAAAACTAATAGCACTCCTAATATTTATTAATGTATATCTTGCCATTCTTATCACCGATGTCGTCTATTTAAGCCTAAATAGCTTATTTCTCGTGCACCAAAGCAAGAAGCAAGTTTGCTAGCTCTTTCACACCAAAGTGTAATTATAAAAAATGTCCGTCTAAATTTCAAAAGGAGCTGATATAAAAGCTTTAAAATCCACGATACAGCTTTCAAGTTCCCATACAACATGCAAGAATTTAACACTGCCCTATTTGCTTTTTAGACACATTACCGTATGTGATAAAACCTAAACAAGGAATCTATTTTTTCGGAAGAAAGGAGCAATTCTTATTTAAGGAAATTATTCCTTGACAGGCCCACTTTCTGGTTTATCAGTCACAATCGCGTTGCCTTTATGACACAAACGAACTTTGTTTCATCGCTGGTTAATGAATGAACATGGCTGCGGGAAGGGCAGGCCTTACCATGGGCCCGGAGGTGTCTGAGGAATTACAGGGATCCGGCTCAGCCATCCACTTAGCCCACACACGTCATAACCGAACCTTCTGCGGGCAACAGTGGACTAAACGCGATTTGCACTTCAGTTCAATAAAACGTTGATAACATATCTCTTCGTACCATGAGTAATGATGCATACAGACACGTAAATGAAGGTCGTGATGTAAGGATATGACTCCTGTGTCATATTTGAGATGCATCCTATTCGAATTTCTGCCTAAGACTTGCTATCATTGGTGAGGGTGTTGTGGTTTCTTCCATGAAAATTAACTGTAGTAGGGCCTTGAATCGCTGTTGCGCTAACGCAGAATAACAGATTGCCTCATTCTGCTTTGCTTCTTCTCGCTCTGGCGGCATCTTCTGATGAGTCGACAATATGTCGTCATCCAGAATGCATCACAATTCGGCCTTCAGAGTAACGAGTAAAGAACTTTCGAGAAAGTTGCAAACGCTTGTTCTCTGACAATCTCTAACAAGACGAAGTTGTCGCTTAAAGCTCTCATGACGTGAGGCAATTCTGCTTCAGCCATATTTGTAGCGCCGAATTAATGATCTGAATCTCCACAGTGTAATAATTAATATAATGAAATTTTTGTAGAATTATTGACACCTATTTCGAAGATTGCTGTCTTCTGGTTTGTTGTACTGTGGAGTCTGGTAGAAGTTTACCGACGATTCAGGGGTCACTACTGCCGCCATTAACAGGGCCCATCGCCCCGATTATGGAGGCAGCAGTGACCTCTGAAACGTCGGTAAACTTCTACCAGAGTACACGGCGCAACAACCCAGAAGGCAGAAATCTTCAGACTAACTGCCGTAAAATCCTCAAATCCTACGACATCTATTTCCCTTCGTATATTTCAATCTACGTGTTGTGGCTAGCCGGGAATTGGTAACTTAAAATTGGTTTCCTTTCAGAAGACTTAGGGCGAGGCACTTCTAACGGAGTGTAACATATTCTTGTGCCTAGGCAGATTGACCTATCCCAGAAAATACTAATCGGCGTCCGAAATATCTTTTCTTGGGGGGCGGATACTACATAAAGAAACGACTGGTAAATATATTGTGCATATAGTTTTATTTACAATTGAACCTTGTAATTCAGACGATATTAAACAATTTATTAGGAGGATCGTTCCAAGAAATTTAAAGTTTTATAACTCAGCCACGAAGTAAAGTCTAGGTAAAACCTCTTACAGTTCAAAGTTGGTCGATTTCCTTTATTTGCCACTACTGTTTTATGTTGAACGGGAAAATATCGTATGTCTACAAGAATAAGGAACAGGGTAATAGAGAAAAATATTCACTTATTGTTGCGTGTTATTCAGAGTCACAATAAAAGACTAACACCACGCAACGCTGGGCGTTGCTGCAGTTTTTGATTTTGTTTCTTAAGTGCCTTGGTTAGCGACTCGTGAAGCAAAACATAAAAAGCTTTTCAAGAAATAAACCGATAAGGTTTTGTTGCCCCTAAATTTGTAGTTTCATACTTGCATGGTTGCAGTATCATCTGAATTTTGTCTGAAACGTCGCTCATTATCTACCAAACTCATCGCCCTGATGAAGGAGGCTGTAAGTTTCTCTGTAAAGTCAAACTACACGGTGCAACATTCCAGAGGACATTTATCTTCATAGTCGTCGCCGTGAGAAGTTGAAATGCTTGTACATAAGACCACAGTTGATAATTTGAAAATATATACTGCCCTCTTCCTTTCTTAGGGGCCCGGGGGGGGGGGGGAAATCGAATGATAGTAATAAAATTAAACGAAATATTTAGTTACTACAACCGGCTCAGAATTATTTCAGCAGATTCGTCGAAAGCGACCTATAACAGTCCTATACTATCTTATTATGAGAGTTCAGGAATATCGTAGCAAGCAACGGCCCATTTCATGGAGAGATACTGACCATTGCATGTGGATGAGATAGGGAAGTCACAAAATACCGTCTCCTTCAATACCCTTAGCGCCATACTTTTTCTAATTGAGCTGAGGAAGAAGTTAATCATTTATAGGTAAGAGGATTTAATTTTAAATTTATTTTGTAGCAATATTTTCCCTTCCTTAATTTAATATTGTAAAGTCAAACGAGAATTCTCTATTAAACGGAAGTAGATTTTATCTAATAAGAACCAGCGGTTTAGAAATTAACTTGAAAGTTATTTTCGTGTTAAGTGGTTTTATGTTACGCTCAAGGATAATACATTCAAGGCATTACGGGAGAAGTAAGAAAGGTCACGAGCACGTGTGGGATCTAAGACCACCAGTACAGCGCTGCCCAGTGTCAAAGAAACGTGTTAATTTATAGGCCTGGAAGGATGTGAATAAAAAGACGCTTTCAACGTAAATTATATTTTAACACGCATAAAGTGGAGACCCGGGGATTTTGTTCCACCGGTCCGACAGAGCGCGGGATGAGCGACACTTACAATCATCAGGACAGAATTATGTAGGACCGGAAACTTACTCGCGAACTGGGCTGTAAATTCCAGACGAAACACATGCCTACTTGAATAATATTGGGAGGTTTACTACGAAGATCTGGGTTTTCAATAACCGAACTTATGTTTTATAACACGACTGGATATGGTTGGCCATTTTGGGCAAAAATTTTCATGGTTCTGAATGTTTGGTAATGACGAACATGATCGGAACTGTTGGGCACGTTGCACATCGGTGGGAAATATTGGTAGGTTTTGCAGAATATAGAATAGGGTGGATCAAAAGTCATCAGAATCTTATAAGCTCCTTTATATGTGTTTTTAGGTCTCAAAGTAATAGAACAAAGTTTAGTAATTTGGAGATTGGTAAATTGACAGCATCGCTTTTGAAATCTGAAAGCAGAAACTGATACAGCTCATTTCACTGGATATAAGCCGTTCTTCGTTATAAGGAAGCGTGTTTCAGTGTTTGTAAAATTATTTTTTCGTCGCACAAGGAAGTGAAGAGTAGCACAGGGGGAGGATCTGATAACTTCTGTGCAATTATTCAACTGTTACTGCAGCTGCGAAAACTTGACGGCTTTCTCTAGTCGTGAGAAGATATTAATGTTTCTATAACATCTTGCATTACTTTGTAAATTAATAATAAATATTTAGCACGCTAATAATCCATCCTGAAATACGTTACTTTACACAGAGAAAACATAAATGCCGTAAAACAGCTCTGTTAAGACACCAGAAGAAAGTAATCTAGACTAACTGCAACTAAAAGAAATAGTCTCTATGTCCATGTCTCATCAGAATGTAATATAAGAAAACCACAACGTACGAATTGCTAACAATTTCTACGAAAATATGGCAAAGTTGAAACATGCGGTAACTACAGTAGTAAATTAAAGTTGCATTAACGAAGTTTAGATCAGAATAAACTTAGAGATTGCTAGCTGAAATTCTACTTAGTTCAAAATCTTCATTTTCCTGGTCCTCATCTAGAAACATCAAAGCAAGATCCTGTATTCAGATTTGAGGTTCAGACGGCGGCAAGGAATAAGACGGTAGTTTTCACGCTTGTAGCGCGGTGTAATCTGGTAGAACTTCACCAGTGTTTCAGAGGTTCTTGCTGTCATCGCCCTGATGATGGAGGCAGCAAGTACTTCTAAAATTTCGGTGAACTTCTGTCAGACTATTGACAGCCATCTTTAGCCTTTTGTATTCTCACGGAACATGATCCGCACACAAAGGAGAAGCTTAATAGATTGAAGGTGTTTCAGAGCAACGTGCTCAAGAGAATATTTGTGCGGAAGAGGGGGAAAGCAACAGGAAGCAATAGATTCAGGTAAGCATTTAGCTTCGCGCTCCAGCCGTTTATCCTCCGGTGTCCGTTTGATATGAACCTGGATGGACCCCAGAAGCGATCTGAACGTTGTAGTCGAGAGAAAAATCCGATCATCCAGCCCGTAACCTATCGTCTGCGGTCCTCACTTCGTGATTCTGTAGGCACATTATCGGGATATGCCAGAGTTGTTTCATTGTCACTTGGCAGGTCAGTGCACTGTTGGCACTGTAATATGAAGACAGTCATCTGCTCAGTGAGAGATCTAATCCGATCCGAATTAGCACATCTGGTGAGCAGACTGAGGTCATGTTGACAACGCCTGTAAAATTTCTACGTTAGATTAGCTCAGCCCCGGAAGCACTGAACGTACTTTAAACTTGCCTCGAAGAACTTGCGACACGGGATAAAGAAATCTTACGTATATCACTCCAATTAATTACTATTCGTTTTGTCGTGGGTAAGTCATAAACAACACGCAATGTAGAACAATATAATGCAGAAGACTGTAGTATATATCAGACAACTTCCAACCGCCTGGAATTAAGTAAGACCTTCGGCTGGTGCCATCAACCTAATAATCATCATCTATAAGGCTACATACTACTTTTTACGTATAAGTGACATAAGTTATAGCATACTTTTATGCACCACATAACTCAACCTCGAAACCTGTTGCATTAATGTCCATCTTAATTTTACACTATTTACCGTAAACGTCTTCGTGGTCTTCCTAATTGACACCTTCCAACATATTTCTCCAACATAATTCTGCCCTGTCAATATCCTGTCTCCCTCTATCCATTCAATTCGTGTGTTCAGTGCTTTATGGTCTCGTGCATTTAGTTTTCTAACAATACTACATGACGTAAAAATTGTAAAGTCTGTTAAATTATTATCCTGAATTTCTCACTTACTTGAGCTCTCTTAGGCCCAACTATTCTACTTAGCACGTTATTTGTATTATGTTTACTTTGAGTTAAAGTTCTTCCTTCAATGTTTAAGTGCAAGTTTCACGAAAGTGGTTCTGCTAGAAAAGGATAAAACTGGAAGATAGCGAGCATTAGGACTGTAGTGAAATCACCTTCATGCAGATTTAGGTATTGTGACTAGTTCATATAACGAAGGCAAAATATCTGAACCGAGTGGTAACAAATATTTCTCGGACAAAGACTAATCTGCTCTTAATTCCACCATGTATAAAATATACAAAGAAATAAAGAAACAAAAAAAGAGATTACGCAGAGATTTCCAATTTGTTGGGAGATATCATTTGATTCAACGATTATATTTCAGTTCTGCGAAAATCAACGATTTGTGCTATGCACCAATATTTTGTACAACAAAAAATGTCTCAAAAATGTTAAAATTCGATTTGAACTGCAAGTAATTTTTTGTTTATTTTTTTAATGAACACGACTCTTAAGTTAAATTCCAACTTTATTCAGTATATGAAACACAAGGACAAATAAACTGATATACGACCAATCATACATGTCTTCCCAATCGTGAGTTCACTTCATGCAATTCGTGCAAAAACTGCATAAAAAGCTTTGATCCACAAAACCACACGGAGTTCACTCTTATAAGTGGCAGTAATTCTAACCGAAAGACGCGATTCAATTTGACCCATGACAAACAGACGGAGAACTCCCAGCGTTCATTTTGCCATTCACTATAAATTCTCCAGCACAAATCATTACTGTATGCTATATTAGCAACACTTTTTGTTCAGACAAGTACTTGGGCCGTTGTTACAGTTGGATGTTGGAACTCGCCTCCCCTCGGCAAGCCTTTGATGTTTGCCGCGTACCTACACCTTTATAATATGCAGGTGTTACACTGGGGCAGCCAAGAACATGGCCACTCCAAGATGATACACCAGGATCACGAAGAGAGACGCGAGAATACTAGAAACATAATAAATATCAACAAAACAGTTGGGGAAAAAACAATGGCAGGACTTTATTACCCATCATCACTATTGTGTTTAATATAATATTACAAATGCATGGTATAAATTAAAACTTGTAAAAATCAGAATCAAAAACCCAATATTATGACAAATGCCCTGCGTTCATGAGTGGAATTTGAATTTCGCTTATTGGCATGTTCAGTCGGTGTCACTACTTTGATTCCGACAAGTTGAAACAACCCAGAAGACGGAAATCTTCATACTCACCGCTGTGAGAACCTCAAGTCTTACAATTATGCATCTACTTAAAATGCTTTTGATAAGACAAACCTGTTTAAACAATATTCAAATATAAAAGTCCCATTGGTTACTTTGAATTTATCACGCATCTTGCCGAAACGACACAGACTGTTTGCAAGAAACCATTTGTGCAAGAATTTGAAGAAATTTATAGCTTTTCCCGTTAGACAGAAGAACCAGTAAAATCAGTAGGAAAACTAGACATTGCAGATTTAGTTAAACACGATTACGCTTAGTACTTAATATGTTTAATTAAGAACGTAAATTTATGTATGATTTGAGGTTGTTGCGCTGTGTGGTCTGGTAGAAGTTTACAGACGTTTCAGAGGTAAATACTGCCTCCATCATCAGGCCGAAAGTTGTCTCCCTTATTTGGGCGACGAAATTAATTTGAATTAATCTGGATATTTTTTTTTGGGGGGGGGGGTCAAACGTTTCCTCTAGCAAAAAGGATCGACAAACATAGTCCAAACTTACTGAGTTAGCAACGAACATTGACAATGCGTGATTACGTTCAGGCAGCAGATTTCTTGTTTAGAAGTTGGTGTCACTGATAAACCCCTGAATGTAACTCAAAGTATCCTACACTGGATCCCATTCTGAGCTAATTTATTAAAGCCCATTTCTTATTATCATGATTTTAATATTACTGTCCAACCTAAGACTAATTTCCCAAATGACTCCTACTTTCAGGTTTTCAATCTAAAATTGGGTGCTTATTCCTATTTTTCATTTTGCGTTCTACATCTCCCACCCATCTCCCCGTCCTTTTACGTCTATGAGTTTTTCTCAATCCCACTATTTGGCTTCCTTCATCACCATTTTGTTCTTAAACACCTTCAATCTATTGGCTTCAAATTTAGTAAGACTGACATTTTAAACAACTTTTATGAAATATACCTGCAGGTAGGCCTGCATTTTTTCTTTCAGTGCAATGAATGCTTCGTCCTTCATTTTTTATTTCATTCTGTGCAAGTTTAACAGCGACAGTCATAACTTACTGGATCGTGTGTTGTCTCCACCAGGGATGCACAAAAGTGCCCTTCTCCTTTGGTTGCGTTAGGAATCCATACTATTGTTCCCATATTACCTTATGATGACCCTTGACCTGCACAAAAGGCGAAGTGAAGAGAAGGAAAATAGTGGGGGGGGGGTGAAACAACGGTAGCAAAAGGGGAATTGGTGACAGAGTCGCTACAGACGTGACGGAAAACATGAATCCTTTGTTACCGCTAAACGCGGCACAGATGTGATATAACGCGAAACTTCTGCCGCTATTCCACTGGGCTTTCAATATAAATGAGTTATTTATTTTCAATTCGTATTAACTATACTTACGTGGCAGTATAATGGGAACTGGTGTTCCTGTGCTTTTTAGTATCGCCTCTATAAAATCTCGAAACTTGACCTACCACGCTAGCAACCGTCAGCTCACTGACCCATACACCAGCTCGTGGCTGGCTCTGTGTATACAAATTCAGTTTACTGCGTAGCTGAACACAAGGCTACCACAAAGGAACAGATCGGAGGACCTGCTAATTTTACACTTATTTCTAATTAAATTGGCGAGGTTTCAGGTTCTCACGGCGAACACTATATATGTAAAGAAGATTTCTGTCTTCTGGGTTGTTGCGCTCTGTAGTCTGAATCGCCCTGATGACGGAGGCAGTATGACCTCTGAAACGTTGGTAAACATCTACCAGACTACACAGCGCAACAACCCAAAAGACAGAAATCTTCATACTCATCGCCCTGATGGTGGAGGCAGTATGACCTCTGAAACGTTGGTAAACTCCGTCATCAGGGAGAGAGTTATCGCCCGGACGTGTAGGCAGTAAGCATCTCTAAAACATCGATTAATTTCTATCAGACTACACAAAAAAAAATCAATGTTACATGTGACATTTAAAATTAGCATCGCGTAAATATAGTTACTGGCTGCAGAAGAAGATTATGCTATTATCGCCTAAACCATATTTTGCGTTCTACGTCGTTGTACACACTGCTAAGTCAGCCTGAAGTTAAGCTTAAATACCTCTTTTCTGTTGTTGTTACGTTTATGTACCTGGTCACGACTTGTAGTGGTCAAAGGGGCAATCTACATCATGGCGAGGTTGATTGATCGTCACGTTGAGTCAGACACTGACAGTCCTGCCATCAAACGACACTGGCTAGCGAATGTTAAGACCGTGACGACGAAATACATTTTCAGAAAGAATCTCGCTTTAAGCACTTAACAATACGTAGCAAATGCAACAGACTGAAAATTAACCCTTTACAACTTTAGTGTTAACTATATGTACTATCTGTTTTAACATTTTTCTCACATACTCAACCTATTCGATGGATTTAGTGTGACTATCAGAAAGAAACAGCGTTTATTTCATAAACAGCGTTAACCAACTGATCTTTGTAATGGAGACGGTTGTGTCTGAGTTAAAAACTGAATTTTTTGATATTATGTAGATGAGTTTCAGGCTTTGAAATGTTTTAATAATATTTACAAATTGAAGAATTTAGATCTAGAACTTTATAGAATGGTGCGTATTTTATCTAGGGCCATTGAATAGGTTATCTTAAGAGGTAACAAGTCTGACATAAATTCGGAGTTAATGGGTTCTAATCTTGGTCAAGGCACAGCCTGTATACGACGAACTAAGTATTTCAGCTTATCTGAGTCCCTTTCAGTCAAACCCAGGTCCCTTACAACAGTTACACGTAAAAATAAAACAATATAAATGGCAAAAAAGAACCAGTTTTTCAAAGCAACAGAATTTGTATCGCTCTACTGACTCATTGACAGAAACTTGGTTACGCGTCAATTGGGTTTGGTACAACCCACGTCCAACAGCAAAAGCTTCAAAAAGAGTTTCATGCATGGTTTTGAGTTTCGGCCACCGTGGGACACAATAGTGCGGCTGGATTGCTTCTTTTGTTGGTGCATGCTAAAAGACTGTCTGGCAGCCTTAATAGAGTGCTCATGAACTGTGTTGTTCACGATCTGCAGTACGTGGAGCCGACAGTCACCAGCGGTTCGCAAAATCAGGCGTGTTTAGGGGAGACCGGGAACAAATATAGTGATTTGTAACCGACATTTAGGGGGTAACAGGGCAGATATGGCTGTAGCTTAGAAATCGATGTTTAGGGGAAGTCGCGTAAGCTTCTATGTGTTGGATTAAAATATGATTCATACAACTTAACAAACTAGTGACTGTGTATGAAACTTTAAACATTATCTCTGTAAATTGAGGAGGCAACAAAGGCGTTGAGATGTCTATCTCATTTTCCTTATTTCATCGCCCGAGTAATACTAGTTTTGAATACTACTAATTGCAAATTTCCTAATTAGGCTTGTTTTTTTTAATCCTGCCAGTACTTTTCTACTTAACACTGCATCACTCTTCCATTAGGATTGGAGATAAAATTCTGCAGTAATTAGAAGACGTTCAAAATTACAGTTAATATATTTTAATCCTTACATTTCTGGACAGAAGAGAAGAATAAATAAATATTCTGAACGAAATGTTTTTATAATAAATGTAATTCCGCCGTAAGTGAACATTTGTAATATTTTTAATGTCTATATTGTTCTTAGAGTGGACCTACAGGTACACCCCCAGGTTTTGGTGTCATGAAGATGGAGACGGTATATTTCTACGGACCGTTGATATGTGCCTATAACTCCAAGAATAAAAAGACCAACAATAACATATTCACCGCTGTAAGAACCTGAAATCACTAAGTTACCCGTGCGTATCTTCCATATACGATTTCTTGCTTTTCGGAGAGATTTTCGAGAACGTAGAGTCCTCTTCCCCCCAAGACATGCACGTAGCCTGATAAGAACACTCAGGCTGGTCATATGCCCTTCGAAAACATCCTCTAGTTGCCACTCTCTTCTCACAGCGGTAACTAAAAAATAAAATTCCTCCCCCAAAAAATGCGGAATATAGAAACGACACAGAGAAATTAAGAACAGGCGTGTAACTCCGTGAACCAGAGTGTTTCCTCAGAATATGATAGTCGCCCAGCTGGGTAAGAAATTCTTCGAACGTGAAGGCTTATTAACGTGTTCAGAATCTGTCACTGGGCCCTATCCTGAAATAGTTACGTTCACCCTGCAGCCTCACAGCTTAATTCACCCAACTTAATTTTATTATTCTCTTCCCATCTACGCCTAGCTATGCCAAGCAGTCTCTGTTTTCGTGTTTTCCGACTAACATTGTGCATGCATTTCCCACCCACGCCATTTTCGTTCTACATATCTCTTCCATCTCATCCTCATTAATTTTATCGCCCTAATAATATTTGGTAAGGAGCATAAATGGAGCTCCTCAGGATATAATTTCCATCCTCGTCGTCCTGTTAATAAGTAGGCCCAATAATAAAAGAAGTCTTCGTTACAACCGTGACACAGTAAACGTGAGCTGATGCTTCCCATTCACTGCAACAGCACACTTTCCGACACAATACACAAGGGAATTCTTCCCTTCTGTCACAAGCCCTGATGACAATAAATGTAACAAAAATCCCCGCTCCGCTTTCTTCCGTCAAGAGTGTAACCAATCTATAGGACGCCTTATAGTATAAAAGACGTTAATAGACTTCTCTGACAATAGCTCGTCGGCGGAGATAGGTCTTGTCATCTGCTGCTGATGGGAAATGATTTTTCAATAAACGGACTAAAGTGAGCATTTATATTGGAGCATAAGTGGTACAAAGCGTGTCTTCATGTAGTCTGTCTTGTTAAAACTTGTACAAAATTTTTTCAGACTGTTGGTTGTATTTATAATATGACGTTTCTCAGCAACAAACAGCATACATATTTCTAAACTTGCAATTTTCTGTCACGTGTGTGGAACTTGGACCCTGGCCATAGGAAAAAACCAAAGATCTAGAGTGTTTGTGGACTAAGTGATAAGATATTTGTATCTAAGAGAGATAAAGTGCTTAAAGGAGGGGGCGTAGAAAACTACAAAGTTAGGAATATCGTAAGTTGTCCAAAAATAGATAACTGCTGTCTACACAATTATAAAAGTAATTTAATAGGATTACACGCTTCAAGCACTTCTGGCACTGTAAGTATTGAAACGTATATCCTATTTAAATAACTAAGGTACCCCATAAACATTTTATGTTAAAATAATTTTTAAATTAATGTTAATTTTCATATCGCTAAAACCTTTTTTGAATTGTGCTGATTTCGAGTATATTGCTTTTTTCCAATTAAGGTTCTCTATGTGCATTAAAAGTGATATGAATTAAATAAATACGATTTAATTAGATTACAACGAGGCGTTACAACACAGAAGAGGAGTTGGGAGTCTGGAGACGTTGTACACGCAACGGGAATCAAAAAATGCACAGGCCTACTTAATTTTATGCTGAAAACCTGAAGGGATGAGGTCACTTGTAAGACCTACCGAAGTGAGTAAATGCGGGTCTTAATAGATCATTAGGATGTAAACTGGATTCAGCTGGCTTGGAACAGGTCCAGTGATGGGCTCTGGTGGAGAGAGCAAAAATGCTTCATGTCCAGAACGGCCGAGGAACGTTTTGACGAACAAAGCAACAATTATCTTATCAAGGACTGTACTCGGTTAAGTTACATGAAAGTCACACTCTTTATGCATTTATAATACTCTATAATACAACACCCAACTGATTTTAAAATTAGAAGTTTTAGTGCTGTATTTACAAGAGCCCGCTATTGGACTGAGCTATTTGAATCCACCCAAAACCTCACATTATATTTCACATCCATGTCCCGCTCATAAACAAAGAGCTTAAAGTGACACATTTATTTATCTCGTGACAAAGTTGGTTCTGATACGAGAGCAGCAAATTCTACAGAAGAGCGAATATATTAAAAATCAGTTCAGAGTATTGTTATGGCAATAATTAAGTGCAGACTAAGATGAATTAAGCAAAGACGCATAAGAAAGTTTACTCCAAAAGGAAGGAGAGTTTTAAACATAAGAATGAGGTGCAATAAAATTAGTCGTGAGTTGTTTGTTAATTAATTACAAATATTTCGCTGTGAATGGTTTTAAAGGCAATAATTTGTCAAGGCACTTTATTGCAGACTTGAAATACCTGCTATTCGGTGAAGCATGGGTTATTTAAAGTTGCACTTTTACCCTGTGGATATTTTAAAAGCCCCTGTAACAATACATAAATGTACCATTTTGAAGAATCATATAAAATTCGTGTCATGTCATTCTGCATGCACATTTTATACAGTTAATGCTTTTAAGAGCAAAATTGACAGGAAGTAGCCTATGTGCAGAGATCCGTTACAGAAGAAGACAAATTAACGTGGCATAATGCGTTTGGATTATTATTACACTAATAAAGCTATATTCATGCTTACAGTCCCTCTTGTTACGAGCTTCATTTCAATCAGAGCAACTATTGTAGGCGAGTTCTTGCAAAAGTGAGGTAACTTCTGCCAGTCATGTCCTGAAAAACTAACACCAGTTCTGCTATCCGTCATCACTCCTTTTCGCCTTTCTTTCTTTCTTTCTTCCTTATCCCCCGCCCCTCAGCTACATGTACCGCTGCTAGTCAAAAATTATTAGGAAGAATAAGCTATCACTTGAAGCACAACAGTCCACAGCTATAGATCAACAAGTTTTACCTGACCCCACAGAGGTCGGAACACGGTTCTTTGCTACTGCAAGGATGAGGCTGTTTGTGCACCAAGACCAAAGAAATAAACAATTTCGTTTCTCTTTGATCTTTGAGCATAAAATGTTCTGACATTGAAGAAGGAGACGGGATTCAGACGAGAGTGGGTTTCTTCGCTTTTCATTTAACGACGTTGTCAGTTGCCCAGACTTTCCAGCTTCAGATAAGATGATGATTTATTAATAATAACTTGGAAACGATATGAAAGGAAGCAGCCGTGGCTTAACGAAAGGTAGACACTACTCTCACAGTATTTGCCTGTAGTGACATAGGAAAACCAGGTATTAGTACAGGACAGCCGATCTCCTGGTCGATATTTGATTCTAAGGCCTCCCGAATACGGAGCAGGAGTACTAACCTCTCGGCTGTGACGTCCGGT
>NW_019060896.1:58816-89243 GCF_000696155.1 Zootermopsis nevadensis
ATATAATATAATATTAAAATATAAATTTTAATATTTAGTTTTCATTATTTTGTGTAGGAGAAAGTGTTCAGCAACTTTACAAAACAGCGGATAAAACAAAACAAAAATTCATCCTTTTGAACTGAAGTATTACTCTACATTGCATATAAACTGAATACGAGATCGTTTTGAGATCATTTTTTATGAAAACAAATGGGGGGGGGGGAAGGTTAAGATTTCTCCAGGGAACTTTTCCCTTACCTTTCAACTTGAATGTTGTTTCAGTTTAGGAGAAATTTAACACGTTTCAGTGCCCACAGTTGTAATCACGATCCACAAAGGAAACTGCTCTGTTCGGACCTGAATGGTTATTCTGTCTAAATTAGAAGGAAGTCGAGCACACATCCAAGACTAAAACGCGAACGCCTGCTTCTAATTTAGAGAGAATCTTCTTCTGTGACGTAATAAGACTCATACGCGGACTCAAACTTCATCTTTCGTCTCAGTCTCTCCTGTCTTTTGCAGTCTCTTACTCCTGAATCTCGAGAAGACAGACAGACAGACGTACTGAAGTCATTTCAAACAAGGATACCGCGTCCTATGCATTTAGAAATGAGCTCGGCTACTCAATGCAATCGCGACGAGACGTAAGAACCACGGTTCATGTAGTGTCCATAGCATGCATTCGTAATACTCTAAATGTGAAATTATAATTTGTTAATAAATAGTAAATTTGCAGAAAGACTGCTAACATTCACTTCAGAAAGTTCAATGCCGTCTCCTTACTTATACCTTCCACCTTGCATTTCTCTTAGATGTCCGTCACTTCCCCGTTTTCCCCTATCAGGATTGGCTTATTTTAAAAACTTAAACCCGCGTGTTAGTGACTTTTTATCAAAGTATTAAACCTGAAAATTGCTGCAAAATTGAGGTAAAATTTAAGTATGCACCAAACACCAGTGAGAGTTTCTAAAAACCAGATGTGAAAACATCAGGAACAGAAATAGCATTTGAGAGCACAGCGAATGAATGTGTCCTGTCTTCACGGGCATAGACAAAAATTTACTGCGAAGCAAACAGCTTGCCGGAAGGATCTCAAAAATATGATTAACACGGACAGAGAGATGTGCCCTGTAACAATACTAAACGCATGTAAAATGAATTTACGTAAAATTAAATTAAATCAAAATTAAATGCCCGGGAGAAATCCGGACACGTTTGTGATGACGTAATTTTCCTTGAAGATTTCCGTCTTCTGGGTTGTTGCGCTCTGTAGTCTGGTCGATGTTTACCAATGTTTCGGAGGTCATACTGCCTCCGTCTTCAGGGCGATGAGTATGAAGATTTCTGTCTTCTGGGTTGTTGCGCTCTGTAGTCTGGTCGATGTTTACCAATGTTTCGGAGGTCATACTGCCTCCGTCTTCAGGGCGATGAGTATGAAGATTTCTGTCTTCTGGGTTGTTGCGCTCTGTAGTCTGGTCGATGTTTACCAATGTTTCGGAGGTCATACTGCCTCCGTCTTCAGGGCGATGAGTATGAAGATTTCTGTCTTCTGGGTTGTTGCGCTCTGTAGTCTGGTCGATGTTTACCAATGTTTCGGAGGTCATACTGCCTCCGTCTTCAGGGCGATGAGTATGAAGATTTCTGTCTTCTGGGTTGTTGCGCTCTGTAGTCTGGTCGATGTTTACCAATGTTTCGGAGGTCATACTGCCTCCGTCTTCAGGGCGATGAGTATGAAGATTTCTGTCTTCTGGGTTGTTGCGCTCTGTAGTCTGGTCGATGTTTACCAATGTTTCGGAGGTCATACTGCCTCCGTCTTCAGGGCGATGAGTATGAAGATTTCTGTCTTCTGGGTTGTTGCGCTCTGTAGTCTGGTCGATGTTTACCAATGTTTCGGAGGTCATACTGCCTCCGTCTTCAGGGCGATGAGTATGAAGATTTCTGTCTTCTGGGTTGTTGCGCTCTGTAGTCTGGTCGATGTTTACCAACGTTTCAGAGGTCATACTGCCTCCATCATCCTTATTTGTCTTCTGGAGGTAATGTCTTCGGATCTCGGCCATATCGCCGGCTACATATATTGTTCTTCGTCAGTTTCTGTAAAAGTGCCCGGATATTGCCCTGAAATAGGCCAAAACTTCCACCTAACACAATTTGATATCGTTAAGAACGAATTTGAAAAAAAAAATGTCATCACATACCTAAGAATTAGTCATCCTACTGATATTTTGTACCAATGGAAATAAAAATAATTGATGCGACTAAAATTTCAATTTGCGTGTTTGTGTACAGAATTTTGATGAACCCCTTGAAAAAAAAAAACTTGATACGTGGAATAGAAATCCCTCATTTTATGCACGAAGTCAGATGGCAAAATTCCAACTGCTACGACATTTCTATGCATCTCTGAGCTCATCTCCGTCAACTCACAACTTCTACTGATTTCTGCTGACACGACTGAAACTGACGTGTAAAAAAATATTTCACACAAGTTTCATGAAACTGACATCTCACAAACTTGACATTTCGTGAAACTGTACCTTCACATACGCGGCTCACATTTCGGTACAAATTATAAAGAGTACAGTGTGTCTAAAAAGTAACAGACCATAAGTTATATTCCGCATGAACCGAAATTTTTAAGAAATGTGGCGATATTTAATGACGCTGTAATAACTCACGAGACGAAACGATATTCAATAATATTAAGTCTCTGAAAAAAATATATAGGTTTAGTGTATTTCAAATCGTTGTTTTCATGACATCGCCTGGCGGGACAAGGCGAGCCTCGCCCAAAGCGTCGCCCTGGGCTAACTCGAAGGCACGTGTGAAAAAGACATCGACTGACGGACTGGCACGAACATGACGTGGCCCGTGTGGGCTCCTGTATCTTCACAGGGATGTTGCGAGTCTTACGTAAAATAAAAATATCAAGTCTGAAATCCGCGTTTAAACCCTTCAAACCCAATAGGTCCTGCACCTGCTTTAGAAATTAATAACGCTCCGTTTCATACGATGCTCACTATAAACTAGGAAAAATACTTATGTTTTCTTTGCGGTACGGACTGGATTCTTAAATGCTATTTAGACGAGCTTCGGCTTCAAAAGCTCAGTGCCCACAAACAAAACGGTTCACTGTTTGCGACCTACTTATTGTGATGTGTGCGTAATTCGACATAACTCCACTGCACGTGTCTCCTTTATTCATAACACGAGAGCCTCTCGTGATGGATACTTCGTGCTCATGTGCAGGCTAGCATCTGCACTGAGTAATCAACTCATATCCGTAATTGCCAATTGATAAATGACAGATGGGCAGAATCGAGCTTCGTGTCAGCTGTTGAAAAGACAGTTAAGCTACCGACATTTGTGGGACTTAACTAAACTTCACACCTCTAATGTTTGTTAAGTTACGTATATAAACATAGTCTGAGTAAGCAATTTCAAAGTTTCTTATTATTAAGGGTCTTTATTGTTAGGTGTGTATTTCAGCATTCACATTACATTCTATATTAGATACGGACAAACTCGTTCCTCTGGTTTCAAAACGTCCAAATTTAGGCTGTGCATATTCCGCTTTTGTGCCAACAAATATAAAGTACTTGTTTTATTTACAGAATTGTATTGGCATTCTGAGATATTTAAATGTTTTTTTTAAAAAAAACAATAATTTCTTTCCCTCGTTTTTTAATAACATTACTTTCACTCTGTTAATTTTATCAAAACGGTCTCCTCCCTACCTTGAATTAACCAGAACCTCCCGACCGCTGGCATTAATGGAATTTCTTACTCGTCATAATTAAATTACTTAGAAAGCATTATTCAATTAGGTTGTCTAGATCAGTGGTATTCAACCTTTTTTGTTCGCGTACCCCCAGATATAATTTCTCTTCAACTTTGTACCCCCCAAAGTTTTGATTTATAATTCAAGTTATACATAGTATATAATCTACATCTAAAATAAATTAAACAAATTACATTACTGATTTTTCAGTGTTTATCATAAAATAATAAATATATTTTTTTTAAATTTCACGTACCCCCTAAGATGTCTTCGCTTACCCCAGGTTGAATACCGGTCTAGCACATCTGCTCTGGCCTTCGTACACAAGATTCTTTTCCTCGGTCTGCTTACGTTTACGTTCATCTCTTCCAACCTCCTTCAGCAACTTTTTATCCATCTCTCTCTCTCTCTCTCTCTCTCTCTCTCTCTCTCTTTCTCTCTCTCTCTTTCTCTCTTTTCCAGTGATTTGTTTGTGATTTTATCCCTCGTCCTACAGTGGACCATTTATCCTCCAGTATTAGAACTTCATGAACGATTTCGTATTAATCTCTATGCATTTCTCCGTTCGTCCAGCTGCAGTTAACCAATCCACTGTCCGTCCGTCCGTCCGTTTTAGTTACAATACGGCACGTTCTGCTTCGCTCGTTAATTCGTTTGTCCTTTGTGCGTCGTCACACAAAATCCTTCGCCTGACTGATCCATTCCTCTTTATTAATTCCTCTGAGAGGCCGATGTTATCTGGCCACCCGTATTCGTATTTCAGTCCAATTTCCGTCATTTTTTCACGAGGAAACTACAGCTTATTCTATCACCAAGTCCACGTCCTTCGTGTGTGTGTGTGTGTGTCTTATAAATACAGAAACTCAAAACATTTGTGAATTTAAAAAAAAAAACATTACAATTTAACCAACCAATGACAGGCACGCGGCTGAAAGTTCAAACAAGATCTTTAATAAAGATTGCTGTCTTACGATCGTTATAGGTCTTGCTGCCACCATCATCAGGGCGATAAATACCTCTGAAACGTTGCAAAATCTCTACCAGACTATGAATCGATACGACCCTGCCATTTTCATACTCGCTGCAGCGAGAACCTCATATTTTTCACGTGTTAAAGCTCGACGTCAGTTCACACTTTTCGTAAGTCTGAACGCAAAGCTTTTAATTCTGCCTATATCAGGGCGAAGTCAGCTTTTGACTGGGTGATAGTAGAACCCCCGGTGGGGCCTACATTCGCTCGCGATTTCTGTAACCTCTCATAATCCTACATATAGACACACCTGCGGTCAAGTTATTTCATAGTCGCATCGCCCTGTGTAAATATTTCGACAAAGCAATTTTATGGTCCGAGTCCCTTTTTATTGACATTCAACGCGGAGAAGAACTATTTCTGTCTTATCTCCTCACACTGCAGTCTCTCCATTCATAAAATGTATTCGTTTCTGTTATTTCAACATTCTGATATCGCGTAAACGACTACACGAGGTTACGACATCACAGCTTCATTTCATTTCTGAGTTATTAGAGACAAAATTGTCAACAACTCCGTAAAACTGACCTTTAGTGCCATTACAATTTACTGTAAGATTTTTACTAAAATTTTGTTTGCATTCTGTGTTTACAGCTCTCTCAATACAATCTGAAAAGAGCTCTGTAAGTGAAACATATAAAATGTCATAAAACTGTTTACACTTTGAAAAGATACTTAGTGCCACTAAGTGTCTTTTACAAAGTGTAAACAGTTTTGTTTGTATGCTTCATTTTATATAGCAACACAAGGTTTTAAGTGTAAATTGCAGCTATGAAACGTCGAATGACTTCACTCGATTACGAATGGCGAAATGAAGAAGACTTGACGGGTTCTGACATATTTGAAGTAGAAGATATCCGTCTTCTGGGTTGTTGCGCTGTGTAGTCTGGTCGCCCTGATGACGGAGGCAGTATGACCTCTGAAACGTTGGTTAACATCGACCAGACTACACGGCGCAACAACCCAGAAGACAGAAATCTTCATACTCACCGCTGTGAGAACCTCAAGTCTTATATTTGAAGTAGCCTTCTATCGTAACACTGGACTGGTTACAGAGGAGAGCCACGAGGGACATAAATGAGGACATCAGGTGTCCCGGAGTAATGTCCCATAACCGGACAAAGCTTGAGCTAACATTCGGAATCAAAAAACTTCAGGTAGAGATTTTAAATTGTAAGACGGTTAATATCTTGATGTTGTAGGATTTGAGGTTTTCACGGAGGTGAGTACGAAGATGGCTGTCTTCAGCGTTGTTGCGCCGTGTAGTCTGGTAGAAGTTTACCGACGTTTCAGAGGTTCTTGCTGCCTCCATCATCAGGGTGATCACGGTTACATTAAACGTTGGTAAATATCTACCAGACTACACGGCGCAACAACCCAGAAGAAGCCATCTTATACTTGAATATGGTCTTCTGGGCTATAATGACATACAAGCGCCTGGGAGGAACACAGTGTCTCAATCTTCAAGGCACATCAACCCTGAAGACAATAATTAATTTTGTCTGAAACGTTAGCTACTACCTGCAAATCCACACTAATATCGATAATTGTATGTTCTTTGATGCAAGTCCACGAACAGAACACGTAAAGCATAATATTACCCTGAATAATAATACGATGACAGAAGTCTTGGGCCTTAAATACACGGCCTAGTAAGAGACCAGCTGAAGAAATCGCTACATAGACAGTAAAATTGGGGAACTGATCCACAAACATTCAGAATCTGAGGCAGATTCTTTGCTACGGAAAAATACACACACACATGAAACCAAATAACGTAAAAGTAACTACCCATGTTCGAGTAATATCGATATATATCACGTAAAATAGGGAGAACTTCATTTCGGGTCGATACGCCGTCGAGGCAAGGAAAAAGGAAATCTCGTGCAAGGAGCAGGAACAGCTCTTCGAATTTTATTGCCAGAGGCAAGGCTCCCTTCAAGTCCAGCCTTACGACTCCCGAGTGCCTGGAACACTGACCTACTTGGACTGGAAGTGCGGGACAGGGGATACTCTAGAGGAATGGACATCGAAAGATATTGAGTGGAAGGCAGTTTTGGTTCAACGACCGTAAGTGCATTCCAATTCAGGAACAGGAAAAAATAATTCAGAACTGTAAAACATTACTATTTTGCGAGGTAAGTCAGCGAATCCGAATGCTGAAGTTAAAGAGTTTTACTGTCCTAAAGCCAATGAAAAGATTCGAGAAACTGCAGTTCACTTTGGTCTTCAAAACGAATTTATGTTCCCCACATCGAGAAAAGGTTTTAACATTTCATAACAAGTGCCTTCACGAAAACCACAGGAAGTGAGATGAGATTGTCGGAGCATGTAGAACGCACGAAACGAGACGAAATATTAATAAAGTTTTGAACTTGCGAGTCCTGGGTTCTGATGAGACCTGAAAGTAAAATTGAGCAAAACTGGACTGCATTCGTCCAGCACAGTAATTCGTTTGGTCCAGAACTTTACCAAGGGTGGGAGGGGCGACTAGATGGATTCATATATCACCAACTTCTCATTTCAGCCACGTATCATAAAGGAGAATGGGTATTTCAGAGCTTAACAGAAACCAGCTCTCTACTCTGATACATACTACACTTAAGACTTATCAAAAATTTCTCCAGGACTTTTCCACGAATTATCCAGGTCTCCTCCACCACTTAAACGGGACATTCCGTAGACCGAACACGACAAAAATAATTTTCAGGACATAGACCAACCCATCGTAAAACAACAACCTTATATAACCTACTCTTAACTTACCTAAACGGTGATAAATTATTTCTGACGACTGGAAGGAAAGTTAAGTTCATGAATCAGAGTTCTTCTTAGAGAACAATTATTTGGCTCAACTTGGTCAGGAGAAATTCCCGGCTTTTCGTAAGACCCCGAAAGTTAAGAATCGAGTTCACATGAGCTCGACATTTCAACATCACCCAATCATCTACACCAGACCTCCCAAGTGTTTTCTTTTTCATAGTATTTCCGACTAAAATTTCGTACGAATTTCAAAGTAGCCATCAAAAAACCCTCTCGTTTCGTTACTTTACCGGAAAACCAGAATAAAAAACGAAATACTTCAGAATGACAGAGCGTGCAGTGAGACTAGTAAAAACCTGGATACGATGTGTCTGCTGTAGTTAGAACGAAAAACAAACAAAGAATGTTTTGTGTTGTCTTCAGTCTGTCATATTAACGCGTAAGAGTCCTCGAAGTATAAGCGAAAACATGTGTCATTACAAGCGATACTCACACAAAGGGCAAATTATCGACATATTTTCCTCGCTGATACATGCAAATATTCCACACACAATATATATACATATATATATAAGCTCGGAAAAACAATAGGAAAAAAAAATCATAATTATTAGGTTGACAGTCCGTCTACAAAAACATTTTTAATACAGTTTCAATGTTTATTAAGAATCCACTACATGTTGCCCCCCGGGGAGAGGGGGGAACATACGCTTTCGAAATTTCACGATGATTCTCCTTTATACCACTTTTGCAAGAAAAGTGATGAATGTAAAGTATTTTATTTATTTATTTAGTGTTCTGTCTGACGACAGGTCCATATGAACAGGATCCTTCCATCCTTTTCTCGGACTGAGACCTGTTCATATACGTTCTTGGCAGATGATCCAGAAGTGGTTTGCCATTGCCTTCTTCTGTGTGTGAATGGAGTAATTGTTGGGATGCCACGGAGGAAAACTCCGCGTTGCCTAGACCACGGCCTTGCCCAACACAAGTTATAAATTCGAACCCGAGACCCCAGGATTAAAAGGCCAGCGTTCTAACCGCTAAAGTAATGTAGAACAATTAATGAATCATAAATCACACAAATCGACGCTGTCTCGAACTCTGCTCAGTAATTTAAATGATCCGATGGTGAGAAGACAGAACGAGGCAACCGGAAGCAGACATTTCGAGCAGCGTGTGTGGTGTGTGGGAGGGATTTGTCGTTACGTTCTCAAGTTTCTGTCCTTGCGAAAGAACTATGGGAAGAAACTCAAGGCTAAAGTGAATGATCTATTAATATCCTTACGCGCACACATGCACGCATAAACACCTGCAAATTCTCCATAGACATCAAGGAAACAGTAGGGAAAATCATGTTTCTTGAATTCATTTATAAATGATTCGAAAACTTTGATAATTGTACACTGTAACGCGCTTCATTATCCATCGATATTAATACACGAAAGAGGCTTATACGTATTATTAATGGAGATACGCTACGTCTCACTTTAAAAAATATATCTCCTGAAATACCGCGGATAAACATGACAATACTCGGTATTCCGGTCGAGGCAAGAACTGGGAAATCGGGAAGGAGCCCTAAGTACTGGAAGGAGGAGTTTATTCTCATTAATAAACTGCTAACACTCTACGGCAATTTGTGTTTTCCCAATTAAAATTTCTGATAGACACGTCAGCTGCGGTTATATAAATTGAAGCCAAAGCTCATTTGAATAAGACGTAAGAATTCAATCAGCGCCTCAAAGAAAACATTACAATTCACTGTTACTAACATCAATTCGTCAGTTGTGTTCAAAGAAATGATCTCTTCTTACACCGACAATCATACAAGATCCATAAATACAAAATGCCAAGTTACTGACTGTTAAAGCAGGTGGTACATAAATTTCCCACTCGGATTTCAAGGTTTAAGGGAAGTATTAAATTTATAATCTTCCCAATCTTAGTGCCCATAAAAAATAGATTTTATTTTCATGTATGATCTGACGGAAGTATTTTGGCCCAGATAAAAATCTCACAATTTATGTATTTTCATAAATGACTCTAATATGAACACTGTTTTTTGGGTGGTGGTATCGTAAGTTGTATTACCGAAACGTCGGAGATAGTATCACTACTTCAAGGATATATTAGTTATCTCTGAAACGTCGGAGATAGTATCACTACTTCAAGGATATATTAGGTATCTCTGAAACGTCGGAGATAGTATCACTACTTCAAGGATATATTAGGTATCTCTGAAACGTCGGAAATACAACTTGAATCTGAATTGTGCCGGAATTCGGAAACTGGGATCAAAGCTGGAATTAAATCGCTGAAAAGATTCTTTGTTCTAACGTCTGGACCGCTTGAACGTCATTGCAGTTGCCTTCTTTCCTTCTGAAGTTTAAAGTCGGGCTGACAGACAGTTTAATAAAACCAGGCGTCAGATGTTAACATTTTCGTTAACTTCACCATCGCAGGCCAGAACACCGAGAGGTAAGTGTGAGCCACTTTAACGACAAAACATTTGTATTAACAATTAACCTAAATCATTACGGCCTACTCAACATTTAAATCTAAAATTACAGCGTAAAACGTACGGAATTTCGACACAAACAATTTCAACTTCAGAATAATTCGAAATGCAGAATTTTCGCTTCTCCGAAAGGCGTTAGCTCAACTTTCGGGAGTTACGTTCTTTGAGTCGTAGATGACGACAGAATTTCTGAGTTTAAAACACGTCAGTAGCATCTCCATTAATCAAGACGAATTCTAGGACAGACCAATCTTAAAATATGCCACGACTCGCTCCTCTTATGTAAATCCTACAGGACAAACGTCTACCAGCGTACATGGTGCTCCAAGCCGGAAGAAAACCACGTTCAAACTCGCATAAAATCTCACTTATCTGCAAGAAAATTAAGTTTTCTCATCATTTCTCACTTTCCACGTTTCGGAAACAATTTTTGTGCAAATTTCTTGTCCACATTATGTCTAGACCGTCGCTATCTTTATATTTTATTACCCCAAAAAAACATTTGGTGCCCGGCATAAACCACGTATTTCCCCCGTCATACAGCCACGAACTCTGAACTTACTTCAACCTTCTTAGCCACGAATATTTTCGTAAGCACATTTTTTTTTCTGAACACTTTCAAATTTATGTTCCACCCTTAAAGAAAGATACCATAATTCATTACTGGAAAGTTATTAGTTCACATCTTCCGTGGCTCGGATAGCAGATACAAGATAGAGAAATGAAAAACATCCTTAGACAAAAGCTCCCGCCTATTTTATTACATTTTCTTGCCATAAAGTTTACAGCTCGTATCTCCCACATCCTCACAGCAGAACACGTAATGACGCATTGCTCGGTACACAGGGATCAGATTAAAAACCTCTTTCCTTCTTCAAATAAGCTTATTCATTTTACATAACAAGTATTGGAATAATATAAATTCGCTGTCTGCACTCAGAGCAGATTTCGAAACTAAATACAGAATCACGTAAATGTTTTTAATATTAAATATATTACGTCAATATTAAACTGGTCTGCGTTTAAATTTCATGTTCGTACAGACACTGTTTAATATTAACTACGTGGATAAAACGATTAAGGCTTTGACCGGGATGTTCTTTTGTTAAATCTTATGTGGTACCGCCTGATTCGACTTCTAATGGTTAAGTGAAGTGTTTTCTTCGCGGTACGGTCTGGATTCGTAAATATTATGAAGACGAGCTTCGGCTTCAAAGGGTTAACCAGCTGATTTTCGTAATGGTGAGGTGTAGTGTTTTCTTCGCGGTACGGACTGAATTCATAAATAATATTCAGACGATCTTCGGCTTCAAAGGGTTAAGTACCACATTTAATGACGTAATCCTCATCACCGTGTGGTATTTAAGTTTAATTACTGAAAATCTGATATACTCTAATTTAACCACGATTGCAATACGCGCAGATCTATACTGATATCAGCCTTTTACATATTCTTAATTTTTCCAAGACTTTACCCAACTACGAAAGAAATTAATTTATTTTTTCGTAAAATACGTCTCGTAATAAAGACTATAAAAATGAACACGTAAACAACGAGGCATTGTAACAGAAGAGAATATAGATTCATTTATTCAATTTGCAACGAGAATCTATCGTCGTATAACATTTATACTAGTGTAAAGCTTTTATTCTACGAGTTAAATTAAAGTCATTTACAGGCCTTGAACATATAAATCCGTTCACGACTCCATATTGTGCCAAGGTTTAAAAATGGCGGAACAAAATACGCGTTACATGCTCCGAGAAAGATTTTGAACACGTAATATAAATCAAGGACTGCAAACTACGTAGTTCAATTATTATAATTTTAAATTACACGTAATTAAAAATTTGTAGATTATACAATGGCTTCGAGATGTTTCAAAACGCTTTCATTATCTAATCTTACAACGCCAAACAGAAGCGAATCATAAGTGTAATGCGGACCTCGGGTTTCCCCCCTAATCGAGGTGGTATATATGTAAATTGAACTTGGGACCAAAATTCCGTGTCGGTAACAAGAAAACTTCAGTAGCTTCGGGGGTCAATGCCTATGATAAACGTCGAAAACTTTATACTTCGCGAAGCCATTAGAGTCGAAGACCGCCATCTTCGGTTTCACCGTCGCGAGAACCTCTTGTACTACTCAGAAGCACAATATCTAATATTACACTTATTAACACTTACGTCCAGTTTTAAGAAACCACATCACAAAACGAAATGCATAAAAAGACAGGATAAGTTTACGAGAATGATACTGGATCAAGATAAACAGGACGCGGCGTCATATTTAAACAGGAAAATCTCAAACAAAATCGGGAAATAATTTTTGGTACATAGGCCTGTTTTTCATGAAAATGACAGCGGAACAAGAAATTGGAGAAATGCCCCTGTAGCTGACATCGGTCCCAGTGCTCTCCTTTGGTACTCCTAGAAAAGTTAATTATAAAACAAGTGAAATTTCGAAAGTTTTAATTAGTCAACCATTAGCCCACAATTTTCATCAATCGCTACACAACGGAATTTTACTGACCATCTTAAAATGTCACTAAGGTACCTGAGAAAAAATGTGGAATGGGTGAAGTTATCACAGGCAAACTAACATAATTATCCCAGAAAAATATCTGGCTTCAGGAAAAATATATCCTCTGAAAAATGTGACTTTCAAACAAAGACACAATTTGCTAAAATGTGTTAAATAAAAAAAAAGGCATGCTGGAAGAATTTTTTTTCATTAATTTAGCAAAGCATTTTAACTGCGTAACTCTTGAAATGTTACTACATTCGTGCAATATCTGCAAAATATTCTATCTCATATGATTAAATGGTTTTTAATCCTTAATAAGTTGGCCCTACAACCTAGATAAAAAATATAATAAAATATATATAAGTATTGGTTATAATGGAAAGTAAACACAAAATTCCTGACTTTCCAAATTGGCAACTACATAATTTGCACAAATCACAGCGCTAAAGTGATACCTAACTTAATTCTAACACGTTTCACGTCAACAATGGTGACACAGATGTAGTAACTCCAAGTAAAACTTGAATTCATGTCACGAGATTGTTCTGATAAAAATATTCTTCCAGCATTACAACACGATAATCATAATTTGTGGAACAATACCATACACACACACAAAACACTCCAATCCAAAATGAAAACTCACCTTTTGTAGCGGTAAACGAATCTGCCACTGCAAACACAGTTGAACTTGAATTCCCCTTAGCACGGACGGTGACTAATACGAAAACCATTGTCAATATGACGACACGTATAATAATACTTCGATCCATTTCATTCATCTGCATCGTGGCACACACTTGAGTGCATTCAGTTCTGCACCAGATCAAACATTAAATGTTACACTATACGAAACACATTAACATGGCGTCTTGGTAATCAAGCTTAACACTTTTAATAAACGTGTACAGGTTATGTATACTAACAACACAAAAACAAACCGGTTTTCATCCCGACACTGGAATGTACATAATTACGTGTCCAAGTTTAATAATTACTTTAAGAAATATTTCCCATGAACAATTCGAATGAATAGTTAGTAGTCTCGGATTTTAACGGCGAATGAACAACAAGAAATATAATTTCACGCGCGTTTTTTTACCCTGGCTGCGAGCGTTAGTTCCCAGCAGCGCCACGTGGTGTGTGCACAGTTGCAATTTGATGTCAGCAGCAAAGCAGCAGCCTAGAAGACCTCCTCGCGTCCAGACAACACCGCGACCGCTTGCATTGTGAACAAGCGAGCGGGGAACTGCGCCTAGCAACGCGCACTGGCGATCCCTACGCGGGGGTGTGTCCAACCAACGTCAAATTACGTTGCGTCGAAGCTGGGACGTTTAGGCGTGTACCCGTTTAACACTCACGTTTCCAACAAGATCATTTTCGGTAAGTATAAATGCAGTATATATTAAATCTTGTAATATTTTAATATTTAATTAGAATTATTGTGATTTAATATATACTTATTATATCACAATATGACGCAAATTTACCATCTTATAAATGCAGTGGTCATGTATCTGGAATATGCCCGTTTCTTTTTATGGTATATATGGGTGTTTAGGATTTGCAACGGACCGATCCCCCATCTAAGGACTTGCAGTGTTACCTCCTCACGAATATAATTCAATCACTTCAATATTTTTTAAATGTTGGCGAGTCGTACAGACATCCACACACTTTACATAAAACCTCCAATCGAGGTCGTTTTAATCAGCCACGGTGCGTCTCCCTAAGCCATCATTTCATATTTTAGTGTGTCCTTAACTTTGTATCGCAAACTCCAGGTGTGTAATCCTTTCCAGAGTCAAACCGGACTCCATCTTTTGCTCAGTTTAACTGCACAGGCCGGAAATGAACAGTTAAAACCGCATCCAGGGGTGGAATGAATACGTGCCCAGCTTAAAATTTATATGAAATTCAGCCTGAATGAACAGAAAGATTATTTTCATTTATCGTAAGTCATTAAAGGCTCTACATGCAAAATAAGTGCTTAAATGTAACACAACTTGATCCAAAATTGTAATCCGTATTATGGATTTTAGATCTACTGACTACATATAAGTTTATAAAACTTTTCCGCTGTCAGAATTTGACTTTTATATTTTACTATGCTCCTATTTTTTATGTAAAACATGCTTTATAATAAATAAAACAGATAATAAAATATATAAAATATTTAAAATATCATTTCACGTTCCGCATCGAATGATCGATTTACAAATTGGAACGTTTCTCTTACGACATGTTTCAGTTATATTTAACCGTCCTCAGGTATAAATTAGATTGGTAAAATTTAAAACTCGAATTACAATCATTTACAATGTTATGCAGTTTATTAAAATGTTCTTATCAGATTACTCTTATATATTAGAACGAAGGTATTGTTTTTTATATGGCGTGGTTCATCTGATGTTCAATATTAGTCTGTAAAGCAATGATTTAAATATATAAAACATTAATAAATATAGAGTAATATAGAAAACAAAATGATGGAAGAAAATAAATAGTAGAATGTATAAGTAAAATAAAATTAAATTAAATTTAATAAAACCTAATTCACAATATGACGCAAATATACTACCTTATAAATAAAACAGTATTATTTCAAAAAGAAATGCTGTCTGTAAGTAATAGCTGATGGCAAAGATGGTTTCACGATAACTTCGTTGTGGTCTAGTCAGTCTAACCCACATCTGGTCAAATAGAAAATTTACAAATTACATCGATAGTATATTTCACATCGTATGTTTTGAAATTTCACATCATGACGTTAGACGAACCTTAAACCCAGTTTTAAAAAAATTTAATAGGACAGTCGGATTATAATGTTTTTACCGCGTTTACCAAAATACCTGAAAGGTGTTTTAGGGTGAAATGTAAGTTTCCGGATTATGTGCACTGTTAGAACATATTTTTTTTAAAAAAAAAACATATTTCGTCAACACGCAGGATTAAAATCCATTGATACGTAGAATTTAAACAGAATGGATGATGCCGCGTTTACACTAGTGAAAGATTGATAAAAATATATGTAATGGAATAGTAAACCAAGTGTTTGTGCACCAGGACTGATCAAATGATGATAGAAACACACGCTTTCAGGTTGGGAATGTTTACGTTGCAGGGTGTAATCACCACTGGTGATTGTAACCACAACGTACGTTGATTTCCAAAGTTTCGGGATGCAAATTTGTTATTCGCCTCTACAAAGTTCAGAGGAAATCTCTGTGTTAGTCCAATGTTAATAAATAAAATATATTCTACCGAGTACAGCGCCTTCAGGTACGACCTAAAAATCCCGTTGAACTCTGAGTAATCAAAGGTGGGGCTGTCATAACACGTTGATGCACAAATACTCTTTTTTACATATGCAAGTTAAGATATTCCTTTTTTTTTCTGAAATGTACACGACAGGTCTTGTGTCCTATTATGATAGAGAAATATTTAAGGTATTATAAATCCTCTATAGCCGCGTTTCTCAACCTATAGAACGCGTACCACTGGTGGTACGCGAACTAAGTAAGACAATTCAAAGATAATATTAACATAAATATGTTTTCCCTGAACGCATTTGGTTAGTTAACGTGTTAAATTTAGAATTAGTGGTACGCCAGCGAGAAAGGGTCAGAGTTCAACTCTGCGCGAGGCATTTCTGTACCTGAACGGGACAGAAGAACACGCAAAGACGCTTGGTGTACAACGAAGGTTATGGCGGTACGTTCGCCCGCGATCTTTAGTGTTGAATTGATCAAAATCCGCGACTTGAACGGCAGAGACGCTAAATTTAGAAGATGAGATTAATTATGATTTATTACTGAACTACAGACTAGTCGAAGGTGAGCATTAACGCGTTCGTCTCGTATTGAAAAAGCGTAATTTACATATCTCCGACTTTGGACCGAAGTAATCCTCCAGGGTGAAAGAGACGCTGTTACTTTCAAACACTCGCGACATCGTTTCGTCTGAACGCGACAACTTTTAAAGTACATTTTCAATTACGTTCACTTGTAACAGGCAATCTCGATAAACAGCTGTTTCAGTATAACTTCCGCTTTTGCAAGTACATAAACTGAAACGTTTATAGAAAAATGTTTAAGAGTATTCAACATCGGTGGAAACAAAGGGATTGTCTTCTTTTCCAGTTCAAGAAGACGCTCGTAAATCTCTTCAAAATATTCTTAGATAAGGTGATTTATCTAACCAGTCAGAATTTTTCACTGTGAAATAAAATTAATGATAATTTAATTTTCCATTTACGAGTGATCTCCTCATGGACAGTTTTCGTCGAAATAATTTCTTTCGTAACACAAAGGCTGTGTGTACTCAATAACTGCAACCATATCACTTGAATGAATTAGGCTAATTGTGGGACGATAATATCAAATTAATATAAATAGGATTCGAAGTTCTGAACTGGATTCATCTGGAGAAGGGTCGAATTCAGGGACAGGGTTATGTGAACAAGATAATTAACCATCAGGTTGCATAAAATACAGGAAAAATCTTCGCTTGTTATTTCGGTGTGTGATTGTAACGTATTAAATTCGATATTTTCAGTAGCATTTATTCGAGAGTTACAAAGTTTCATTTCGGAATGTTGCAAAAACATAGACAATATATGTGAATTCGCCTCAAGAGATGTTGTTTCTGTCAGAATCAGGCCAGCGGGGGGCAAAACAGGTAGAGGATAATTGTAAACAGAAATGAAAGAGTTTCAGAACTACATAGGAACGTTCCTATTTATGCTTAATACTCTTACAAATGGAACGTATGAAATGAAACTCCATTGTTTCAACAGACAGAAATCGATAGTAGTTCTGTTAAATACCGCTGTTAGACTTGGCGTTTCGCCTTCTTTCAGACAAAAGACTGACGATTACAGAATTTGAAGGCGCGTTTTCTAATGTTTGCAAGATTTGGGCAGACAACTAAATTTATCTAGATCTTATCACATATCCATTAGTAAAAACTAAATATATTAAAGGTAAGGAACAGAATAATATTTTATATAGTCTACTTGCTAACAGATTGTAATTGAAAATTTTCCACGGAATATTTCCGAAACCTAACCTAACCTAACAGCGTCTTTTTTTCTACTAAGGGACGTGTGGTATTTATAAGACGTGGATGTCACCAAACAGCTGTAAATTGTAACCAGCCAAACCATAAATTCTATATTTTACCAATATTTGAAGTGATTTATAGTTGTCCCTGGATTTTTGTGGACGCGGGGTGTCTATGCAGAAGGAGGGAATTTAAATAGACCCCCCCTCATACGCAAAAACTCAGTAAAACTGTAGTCAAACGAAGGACTGCGAGATTTCACAGTCTAACATGTCTCTAAGCAAAGCAGAAATTCACATCTCGTGACGATATCGAGGACAGCCTTGATGTGACGTCACGAAAAGTTTTTCTCGCACAAAAGACCAATAACCTATCGCTCCGGGCGGTGATATGGAGGACTTTAGAAGCACAAAATCAGCGCTTACAGTCAAGCACAGAGCGCCATTCATATACCAGTCTCAAGATATTCTGTCTGCAAAGCCGTCTTGTTGCCTGGAAGAGAATTTTAGCAACGGCGGACTCAGAGCGTGAAGAATCTGGTGAAGTTTCCTTCATTCTTGCAAAGGGAGCAAATAATGCTTGAAATAGACGCACGAATATTCTGGTAACATGGGCAAAGCCTTACGTAAGAGTAATGTTGGTGTCATGCGAGCAATAACGGGTTAAATTATAGTACTGATGAAGGCAACATGCGCCAGAGACGAAAGCTTCTACTTATTTCAATTGGCAGTGACGGATTTGGAGAATTCTATTTCGTCTATACCCACGTGCACCGAAATAAATATGCACGTCATTTAACGTAATGTTTAAAAGTAAATTTACTCTCTGAGAGCTCCGTCTCTGAGGATTTAGTGTTCCGTGTTGGGCTCTAGCATTTATCATTGATATTTATTCTACATTGATCGAACAGCCGCTGAAAGTCCATGTTCTGTATGAGGAAGAGACGTATTGCGACATCATTTTGTCACCAAAAAACCAGACACGGATGGCGTTGAAATTTAATTCTATCGTAATAAACTAATGTCTTAATCAATGTTGAGACTTACATAAAAAAATTCTCACTCTCAAACCCGAAGATGGGAAAATTAAGTGTTCGCGTATGCGTTAGACACACTTTTAAAATCGTCTTCGCCTTTTCAGCAACACTGTCAGCATATTGAAGTACTGTAATTTTGACTTTATATTTAATCAAGCTAATCTCAGTTAGATGTTGCCAGTTGTCTGGAAAATAGCATTGAATGAAAGTTGACTTATAATCCGTTGTTAAGCTGAAAATGCTTTGACAGATCCTCTTTTGAAATTCGATTTCCTGTGGATATGTTTAGGTAACACAGAAATATGCAGAGAATTTTTTTTATATTAAATAACCTGCTGGCTTTAGTAACCCTGAGAAGTATGAGTGGAAAGTTTAAGGTTACAGGTCTTAAACTTGGGTTATGTACCAACATAATCTAATCATCTCCTCACGCACAATAGCCAATGGAAATTAATGCCGATAATTTCATTATTCCATCGCTGTGACTCAGCATGTAAACAACTAAAGCTGTCTAGCGATACGCCATGTAGCCGCTTGGGGGGAGAGATGGCCCGAATGGGACCGAAACACTTTACGCACAATCTTGCTTTACTTTATAACTTTTTCATGTACAGTGTTTGCGTGAGGCAATATTTCATCTCCTGCGTATGTTGCGATAGCAGGAAGTTCAACTTTGCCGATAAAAGAGAGACTCCCCCCTCCTCTCCCCTTCTCTTGTGCACTCAGTAGAGCACAAGAGATCTTTCCACTGCCAGGACACGTGTTCTGTCATCACAGTTTATCTACTACAAAAGTATATGGGAGGAGAATAAAATGAATTCTCTGAAATAAAATAGTATTTCCTTATCAGAATCTGTTGCAGTCCAGAGAATATCAGTAAGAGTGCGTGGTATCGCGAAGGCTTAAATTAGTACTTAGAACCCGAACTGAAAATGTACAATAGTAACAAGCTTACAAGCAGTAAGCACGTCTATAATTTTACAAACATATAGAAATTAATACTCTTAAATGTAGTTAATTATCTCGAATACAAAGACATCAAAGATATTCAGACTTAAATTGTCTTTGAGTACATTTATAATCTTTAATTATTTATTAATTTCTAGAATAAGTGCTCTTTAATTTCATATTTTTCATTTTCCTTCTTTCTTTCATGTACTTCGAGTGATTTCCATCACGTATGTAATTATAGAAAAGTCGCAGAAGAATGGTTTTTAAAACTGTACGCGGTAAAGAGGTCTCTTGCTATGCTACATATCGATATATTGCTTACATCAACAATTCTGAATCCCGTGTTTTTCTGTAATTAACACCGGAAGTAGTTTGTGAACGTGAATGTTGAACTCCTGACTTTCGAAGTGTACTGTCTGGACAGAATAGTAAAGTACATTTTCTGGTTTAATTCCTTTTAATACTTCGGTTGTTCACACCCATCGCATTTTCCTTAAACACGTATCAAATTACCTTCAAAAACTTTCCCCGTCTAGTTCTCAATCTCGCCTCACGCCATGATTATTAGTGTTTCATCGTTCTACCTACATCGAATCGGTGCGAACACAATAAAAACTCCTGAGAATTGTCTATAAAACACAAGACGAAAGAAGACTTTGGCGCCCTGAGGAGTTTATCTGCATCCACAACCAGGAATTAAAGAAAGTACCTTCAAAACCCTACGCTGTTATCGATACACATCCTCTACATAAATATTAACATGTGTTATAGGCTATTATTTGTATAGTTTTAACAAGTTCCATCAAGATTTCAAGAGTCTTTGTAATTGACCCCGCCCACGATAATTTCTTCGTGATGCTCTGCGTTTACGTCGCTTATCCCTAAGACAAAGGAATTATTTGTTATAACACTCGTGCGTCACGTACGGCGTTGAGATCCAAGCGGCAGCGCGTCGCAGTGACATATCGCAAAAAGTTTTATTACACTAAACTGACACGTATTTCTAAGTTCTTAATACATATATTTATTTTTCCAGTCTATACACAAAACTTGTTTTAAAATAATGTTGTTAAAATTATTTATAACATTTACAATATAAATTGCATTATGTTGTATTTTCTGTGTCGTATAATATTACATTTATCACAGCGCTTTTGATTTCGACGACATGTTTCGATGTTTACCACATCATCATCAGGCTTATCAATTCATATATTTTTAAAAACTATTGTACATTTGTGCATTGCGTTTATTGATTTTTAATTTTCAGTCTTCATCTTGATTTGGAGTATGCATTTTGATGTTCATTATCAGGTTGTATTGTGATGTGTCGGACGTCTGATATCCACAGACGATAAACTGCAAAATATATGAATTGATAAGCCTGATGATGATGATGTGGTAAACATCGAAACATGTCGTCGAAATCAAAAGCGCTGTGATAGATGTAATATTATACGACACAGAAAAGCGCCATAAAATATAACTTAATGCAATTTATATTGTAAATGTTATAAATAATTTTAACAACATTATTTTAAAACAAGTTTTGTGTATAGACTGGAAAAATAAATATATGTATTGATATAACACAAACATGACGCAATTAAGATATAAATTCTAAGTTCTTATCAAATTACAGATTATCTGAAAATGTGTCAGAAATTCCTGCACCGTAATACCTCATTTTTTAAATCATCTTTCATCTCAGTTTACCCTTGAATATCCCATAAGTCGATGATATTATATTTCATGTTTAATTCAATCTATTCCATAGGATTATTTTTATGATAGATCAGACCTCATGAGGCGTCTTCCTTCAAAAGGACAACGCACTAAAACGCTGACATACATCGCAAATAAGATTTCAACATGGGACGTCAGTGTTACAGCGGCTTAAGTCTGTACTTAAGAATGTCACTGCAGTCGGCTTAGTCATCAAAGTATTACTTCGCAATCATCATCACCACATACGTAAACGTAAACAGTTGATACATCGTCTATATGTTAAAAAAAGGTACACGCAACGATCATCGAAAGGTTAATTACAGAAATATTCACTGTGTGATTAATTTAAATTGAGGCAAAATTCTTTATCACTGCGAATAATAAAGTTTTTTCAGTACTGAATGAACTTAAGTTACTGTTCCCTGAAGAGTTTTCTAACCACGTGATTTCTGTCTGTATTTTGCACAATTTAATGTCTGGCCTAATACTCGAATATGCACAAATTAAACATCGAAGCAGAAATCGCTTTGTAAATCAGACGAGCGATTATAAAACAATATTTGTTCACTCCGACGTTAACCGAACAGCAGGAAGCGAAAATAGCATCCAAACGCAATTGCGTTCCAACCCTGTTAGTTAAGAGGCAGGCTTTCCTATAACTTTCTCCCCAATATTGTTTTACCCCAACACACACAGAGAATCAATTTTTATAACTTTATAAACCTTTGAAGTGTTTGGATGTGAACGAACCCACTGAAACCAGTTTTACGTGCAGATGTTAAAATTAATAACGTACATATACTTCAGATAAAAAAAAATCTTAACACGATATTATAAAAGGGGGAGTTTCAACACGATACTAAAATCATACTTTTCCCAGAATCCGATATTGGCCGTGTATTTTCATCTTATAACAGCTGAAGCTTCTCTCTCTCTCTCTCTCTCTCTCTCTTCGTATTTATTATAAACCTGGATAAATTCAGGAGTTCAACGCCAGTCCGTTCCAGACATTAGCAAAGAAAGTCTATGGCGACCCAGTTAAGGCTGCATAATTATTACCTCTGTAAAAGCAAATGTTATCAATATAAAATAAGTTACGTTAATTTAGATTCAACTTTTGACACTTAAATATATGGACAGTCACAATGTGTATTTCGGTGTACTTCAAAACATAACATTCCATTCGGTACAGTATTAAACAAGTTCTCACTTTTAGCAGGGAATTATTCTAGTTTAGGATTTGGGAACTCATCACCCTGATAATGGAGGCAGCAGGGACCTATAAAACGTAGGTAAACTTCTACCAGATTACATGGCGCAACAACCCAGAAGACAGCCATCTTCTAACTCTTTCGAAGCTCAGATAATTGCGAAATATTAAATTGAACCCCCACCCCATCCCCTCCGAGTTGTTGGTGTCCTATAAATAATATTGTCATTGAAACATTACGTTCGCTTCTCTGATAGAGCTTCATTGAAATTAATATTGTGCTACTCCATGATGGATGGCTAATGTTACGAAATTTATTTGTAATACCTTTACGGGTTGTAATCCAAGCACGGATTTAAGACCGATGGTTTATTGCTTTTTGCATGAGATGCAAGGGTCCATCCGTTAATGCGTTTGTTGCAAGAGGTTACAGTTGGCATTACTGGAACATTTTACACATAAGTACTTCTGACATAAACTTGTCCTTAAAAATTCGTCCCTTTTCAGAAGACAACAATGAAAGAATTGAGTGTTAGTGCACGTGACAAAGTTTTCTTTCAAAATTCGTCCCTTTTCAGAAGACAACAATGAAAGAATTGAATGTGAGTGTACGTGACAAAGTTTTCTTTCACAATTCGTCCCTTTTCAGAAGACAACAATAAAAGAATTGAATGTGAGTGTACGTGACAAAGTTTTCTTTCAAAATTCGTCCCTTTTAAGAAGACAACAATGAAAGAACTGAGTGTTAGTGCACGTGACATAAGAGTTTGCAAAGTCGCTATCGTATGTCATGCAATGCGCCTACTCTCAAATTACTGAGCCCCAGCCCGAACTAGTTTAATTGTCGCCCTGCATGAGAGGCGTCCTTCTGCCAGATAGTCACGCATCGCAGAGACTCAAGCTGTGCTCGCTTTAGATAACGCCGCATTGATTTCCCTAGTCACCGCATTTACAACCACCGTCCGCCTTTACACTTCACTAGTAATGGCTTCCATCACCAACGCATCTCAAACATTTTTACAACTTTCTGAAGATGATACATCCCCCCCCCACTTTGTATCCGTGATCGATTGATTTTGACGACAAAATATAAAAGAAGGAGAAAAACTGCTACAAACAGCTGTTATATAAAATACAGGGATAAAAACTTTCATGCCAATGCCGCACGGTGTTGGGAAAGAAACTTTGGTTTGATGCCCAGAGGAAAATATTTAGAAATTCCAAACTTTTCTACATCAATGCAGAATAAATTATTTCAGCCCTGACATGTGGTTCAGCCAAAAGCAACGGAAAATCAGGTGTTTCCTTTTTTTTAAAAAAATTCTCTACTTCTTTCTTACTTACTACTTACCTAAAGGAAACAGAACTTCGAAAACCAAACATTTATTTTAGGATAATATTAAAATGGGTATTAAAAAGTATGGTAAGAAGAAGACTGGAATCTTCTTCATGTAGTCTATGTTGCTTGTACTTATCGATAACGCAGTAGATTATAAAATGCGAATAAAATTAAAACATTATATTTTATTTACTATCCGTAATAAGTGTTCACAAAACTGAGATACCAAAATGGAAAAGTGGGCATCCCTCTCAAAAGCAATTCTGGCAGTGTTTGTTTCTCGTAAGGAACTTATGTTTGTTCAAAGGCTCCGACGAAACTTAAAAAACGAAAATAAGTCTTAAATAAATAACTTCGACCACAGAATGCAAAGAAAAAGAATACGAAGTTGTATGGTCCAGATCTTTACACTGTGTGCATATTTGTGTAATGATCTGGCAGATTAACTTCCCTGCGTTCCTTCATAGGGCTTAAGTTTCTGAAATAAAAATCTGATAGGAAATTCCTGCTTCATGTAAACATTGGTTTCAGGCCAAGGAACATCGGAATGATATTTGCTTTCGGAGGGTTTTGTGGGGACGGGATCATAAGCAAGCCATTCAAGAGCTTATAATACTGACAGAAACACACGGGATGGTGGCGACCTGCTCTGTGTATGTGTTTGTTTACAGCAGCTGGCTCGCACTTGACAAGAAACAATATAATCCCCAGAAACAGCGACTGCAATACTCCAACATCTTCTGCGCGAACACAACTTCCGGGGGCACAGTCACTAGAAGCTAATTAAACTGGAAAAAAAAAACGAGTTATCGTATTTATATGGCAGGGAAATGCGGGCTTCAATTAGGAAATGTGATGGAAGCCATCTTCCAGAGAACGAGACAAATTTCTTTGTCTCCTTATCGATTCACATAAGTCTACAAAGACTGAAGGTGTACACAGTGTAATAGAAATCAAATTCTTGGCATTTTCTAAGTCTGCGATAACGGGAGACACGACTTTAAAGTTAATGACGTTGTTTATTAAGTAAAGAAGGTATAAATGTCAGCAAATATAAAGGAAATCACTAGATTTTCTAAACCCGATGAGATTGTAGGAGTCATAGACCTACGGAAGGCTCCTGAAGGGACTGTGGGCCACAGTTTGGAACCTAAAAGTATCCATCCATTGTCACATTTTAAGTCATAAAGAACTACGCTACAAGAGGAAAGAGATGCCATCTAAGACAAAGAAGAATTGTCCTCACAGGCTAATGGAGACGAAATGTGAAATGTGAAATGTGTAATAACGTCTGGCACCAAAACAAATATCAGAATGTCAATGTAAAGGAAATTTCAATTTGGTTTATTTGAGATAGTGGATTGAACGACCGTCACATGGGACTGTCCGAGAGGATGGATATGTAAAATGTTTCGTCGTAAGGGACACGCTGCCATCGCCTCTGGAGCTCAGAGTATAGGAGATGGTTCAGATCGGGAAACGACGTGGAAGAATGGTCTAGGAACCAGACGACTGACTGACCAAACACCTAAAAAAATTAACAAATTTAAAAATAATATAAAATTAAATTTAGACACAGTAAAAATAGAGACGATTCAAGGAAGATTAATAATGGAAACATTCTTATTTTATACTGCAGATAAAATTTCTGTTATCAGTAGATTGCCGTCTTCAGGGTTATTGCGCCGTGTAGTCTGATATATTTCCGAAACTTCAGACTCACCGCTGTGAGAACCTCAAATCCTATATTGTTAACAGCACTTCAAGATTGAGACCTGGGTTCGATTATCGAACCAATTACGGGCGAAATATAAGTCGCTGTGAAAGCCCAAGGTACAAGTAAGTTAAAACAGGACAAAGCTGACTTCAGAAAGAAGTTCTCGAGATACACGAGATCCATCACCAAACCACGATAACTCAAGTCACTGCAGAGTAAATGAGCATCAGGAAGGTTTTCCTTTATCGGCAAAGGCGTTCTTTTCGTCACGACCACAGCAGATATCAGGCCCACTCATCTATATAGTTTAAAGTCTACGTTCTCAATGGCCGACATTAAGAAACCTTGGAATAAACGCCAATGTCTTTTATACACTCTCACGGCGTGAAGCTAAACGCGTAGTATCTTTATTTCCCATCCTCCGTCACAGATGAAACATCTCTGGTAATGCATCATGAGAGCGAGGCGTTCTTTTCTCATTGTCTTCATTCACAATGGCCCTGATTTGTTGCAGATCCTGTCTTCCCCCCTTATCCAAATTATGCGACAGGCAATTGTGAATAGCTCGTGGTTCCCCGCATTGTACAAGAACCGGCGATAAGATTTCAGATTGTACTCCAGACTTTAATGGAAACACGCCACAACGGAACATGCTTTAGCAAGTATAATGCAATACTTAATTGTGTCGGAAAATAACGTGGATATTTGAAGCCGTCTTCTGTTATACGCGTTTTATTGTCGTCATTCAGTTTAGATTCTGTCTTCCAGTCTTTGAAAAAGAAACGTGAACAAATTCTATTACGACGAAGAGCCAAGGTCTGTCTGTTCATTTGTACGTACACCCTACTCAATAGTTTGCGAAACAATTGCCAGACTTTTATTAAACTTGGCATGGACGTGCTATAGACCACCCTTCAGTAGAAAACTTTATCATCAATCTTGAAACACTTCAGCATATAATTCTAAAGTAATCCGGGATTAACTCTTAAGTAATTAACGTAAATTTACATAAAATAAAAAAATTAAACATGACAAAGTTGGAAGAGAGAAAAAGGTTAGAATTTTTTTATGAAGTGTTTTACCTGTGATTTTAAACAGCACATGGTATTGGCATATTTTAAATTTAAATTAATTAATTGCTAATTAAAAATCTGTGCAGCGAAGTCATATGATAGGCTGGAAATTTTAAACCAAAACACTGCAATTTTCATTTCAATTACTGTGTTATCTGTATCAGCTGACTGCGATCCATAATTAATGGCAAACGCGTGGTGCTCTAAACACAATGAGAGATCATTATTACTTAAAAATTGAAAGCAATGTGAGAATCAGAAGGGATGGTAAGAAATAATATTGTACCGAAACGCTAGTCTAAATAGATGGAAATCGTACTGAGGATGGCAGACAAGTTATAAGAGTAAAGTACATAATTTTGTACATTAATTATTGGGGTATGTTTCTAGTTTAAGAAGAAGGAAAACGTGTTAGTGTTAATGAATGAAACTACTTAATCAATGTTCTTATAGCGGTTTTAATTTATGGAAGAGCTTTGTTCAAACTTTTTGTAAATATTAATGATTTCAATTTTGTATTTTGTCTGTACCCTAAAATAACCACGTGTGAACTGCTATTCGCGTGATAATCACTACTTCTTTATAATAAATTTGAAACATTTGTGCCATCTGTACTGAGAACTTTTCAGTCTGAGTTGAGGTTAATGTGAAAAGAAATCAATTGAAATTCATCAGTAGGATGAAAGTAAGTGGGCATGTGTACGCCTGTGAAATATGCACATGTGTGTGTTTGTGCACGATGTATGGAGCCACGCCTCTCATATCCCATAGGCACCAACTTCCTTCCAGTTAGAGCGAACACAAAGGCCTCGAAAGTGCAAAATGAGATCAGAACCAGCAGACGTTGCTTGATGGATCGTGCCACGTCTCGTGCCCGAATTCCTGTCTCAAACTGGCAATGCGTCACAGTAAGTGATTTGATTGAGTGATTTATCATCTCAAGACAACTGTTTATGAGAGGCGAATTTTCTTATAAGAACTGCGTCTTCCGAAAAGATCTCATTCTGTTTTTGTTTTTTTCCTAACGATAAAATTTGCAACATTCAGTCAACTTCATAGTCAACAGGTTAGTTTGTTATGTGTTCTTAAACGATGACATGTGTTTAATTCTGCTGTTCGGCTGTGTTTCTTCCACATACTCGTATAGTTTCATATGAAGACGAGGCTAATTACTCTATCCAGTGTCTTTATGTGTGTGAGCGAAAATCGTGTTCGGATCAGGACGGAATGAGTCACGGGCGTCGCCGAAGATGTCAGGAAAATATGCCAGAAATTTCACTGCTAGACTTCTCTTCACGTGAGGCACTTTAGGGGGGGTAAGAGGGGTAATGATGTAAGTACTCAGCATCACAGAGTAAGTGCAGAAGTATAGGATATTACACTCAGGAAATACGACAATAACAAAGGAAATCATCCCTTCGGGTGATGTCTTCATAGCTTCGAAAGACGGACGAACCAAATCCATTTGAACTTAAGAAGAAAATGCAGTTAGCAAAACACGAATGAGATTAAAGAGGAAACCAAAACAATATACGTTCTTGGTCACGTGTTTTGCTTAGAAAATAATTTGTAGGAACAACAGAATCTACGGACGAAATGGGTGGGTGGCTGAATCACTTCTAAATTGGAAATTTTAAGATAAAAGGACGCGGTGTGCCATCTCTTTAAATTTTTAAACCAACTATAACATTTTAAATTCTACCATCAGTCCGTACGAACGATCTACTATTAACTCTATGGAGCGGGAGTTCTTGAGAAGCTAATAATCATTCAGGATTTCAATAAATATCCACTCTCAGCTTAAATTGAGCTGTTGAATTTATTATTATATTATCAAGAGCCCCTGTTAGCTGAGTCAGATCAACCCTCACACACACACGCACAGATATTTATATCATCTTTCTCTTACCTTCACAGAAGCCTTCCAGGTCGTCTGCTCCCACAGTTTAATAAATGAACTTCGCTACTCAAACGGCATTTGTCCCACGCCCTTCCCATGTTATACTAATTAATGTCGGTCGCCCTAATTAATGTTTATTAATGAGTATAGAATTATAAAGCACATCAGCACGCAATTTCCTTCAGCCACCTTTAACTTCGTCACAATTCCTATCCACATATCGTCTGTACGCTGTGATCACCCCCCATCTGTGTTATTTCTCAAATATTAACGTTATTAAATACCTTGGAGACGTTAGCTGATTTGGTCAATATGAGAGCACGCAGAGACCTTCAGATAAAGTGAGAGTTGGGTTTAACAGAACGTACAGGATGAGTTGAACGATGAAGACGAATTATGTAGTGTTTCGTAGAATTTGGACTTTTCACGACTGTGATTCTGAAGAGTGATGTCTTCTTAGGTAGTGCTTTGTTTATTGGGTAGATTATACTTTTTCTGTGGTCCAGAACAGGAGCAGTAAAGATTTAAAACTCGAACTGGAAAATATATTTGGTCCATAATGTCCTAGCCTTAGCATTGTTCCTAAATCTGCCTTCGTATCACTTCCATGCCTTGTCCTGAAGTGATTCGGTATTGTGTACGTGATTATAACACGCGTTATGTTTATTGGGGACAAAATCATACCTCAGTTAAATAACGGAGGCTTAAGTTTTACAAACGGTGTTACGTTCAGAGGCACGTGTAATGTACAAACAATTATTAAACAATATTCACAGTCATCAGTCACGGAATTAGTTTTAAATATTATTATGAAGTGAATTGTAGTCTCTTCTGCGGACCAATTACGTAATCTGGTACCCGCAATGCGATTCGGTTATTGGTTTAGGCTTTGTGAGCCATAAACTCATCACTGAAGCTATATAAATTCGTTACAGAACTGTGATGACAGTTTGTCGGGAAATAAACTCGGAAAATTCATCCCGTACCGGATTACACACAATATCCTCGTCCGTTCTTTTCAACGTATACGCTTAAGGGTAAAATATTAAATCCATCTTTTTCGACAGTTCGCACTTTGACCACCAGACCGGGACAATCCGTCCCGGACAACATTTCCTATCTACGAATTTTCGTTATTTTCCTCAGTTCCTCCCACATAAATCTAGGTTATCACTCTTAAATTGTCCACAAATATAAATTTTGTTTGATTACCGTGAAAGGAACACCTCATTACTTCGCTATCATGTTGTACTCATCACGTCTTTGCCCTAAAATGTTTCAAGCAGATCTGTTCATCAGCATACTAAAATGTTATAAGAAAAAAGTGTAAATACGAAGGATTAATTATTGAATGTCGTGGCGCAAATTACCACAAGAAACCAAAATCATTAGCAGATTCAATATTAGCACAACACGTTTTAGTAACATCGTATTACAGAAACTTGGCCAACAATTCCAAGGGGCAGTCAGAACCGTAGGAGAGCCAGCAAAAACAAAGAACCTCAGAATTTAGGTCACCGGAGGAACAGGAGACGTCAAAACCCCCGGACTTCTCAACGATAGCCTTGAGTTCAAACCAGCAAAACAACACCTGATGCAATTTTACCTTTCCTTACTCGACGCTAAGAAATCTCTACAGAACTCTATTTACATACTTTCAAGTACTATGTATTTACTGCTAAATACATACGAGGCGCGTCCACAAAGTAAGTTTCCCACTCGTCCCACAGCTAGCAAACCTTATATTGCGCGAAGCGACTGTGCGTACGTGATAGAGCAATGACGTAGCATGGCGCATGCACTAACGG
>NW_019060896.1:89427-104622 GCF_000696155.1 Zootermopsis nevadensis
AATGTCTCAATTCTGGTGGCGAATATGTTGAAAAATAGCTGGACACTTGCTGTATCTGTTGCAATAAATATTTCCATGAAATTGTGTTTTGTTTCTGTAAACGGCCCCAGGGAAACTTACTTTGTGGACGAGCCTCGTACATTGGGAAATTTAGCTATATATATGAACATAAATCCAGCCAAGGTTCAGACATCCCAATTTAGGGGACTAGATATCAGTTCAATAGTCGTCATCAAACCGATCTAACCCTCGCCCGAAGAATCTGCAATCCTGAGAAGTACCTTGTGGTTCTCAGGACGTCGAGATATAAATTAAAGGTGCTGTATATGATACGACGTCATTAAATACCCTACGATAAACATGGTTCGTTAAACGAGTTAACGTGATGGCCTGTTTTAAAAATATTACTTGGGAAAAAAGAAAAATTCTGCAGTACGTAACTTGTCCAATGTACAAATTCAGAAACCGCTCAGTGTGGAAATTCTGTATGAATCGATCATGTAATATTACGGTTCGCGCTGTTCATCTGTTTCAGCTCAGTCACTAATCATGTTGGAGCTTCATATCTGCTGGGAATCCCACACAAACTAGATTAACAATTTGTCCTATTATCAATTGATTCATTGTACTCCACAACAAAATCAGAATCCAAACAATCCAACTATTTCTGGGTCATCAGAATTCAAAAAAAAAGAAAGGCTAACTCAGTAAAATCCAGTCCAATCCATCAGACGTTTATTGGGGATTATGTTGTATATTTGTGTCTGATTGTCTTTTGTATTTTAAATTTAATAAAGCGAGGTTCGTTGTAAACCGTTCGCGCACGTTAGCCTGAAATTGACGAACAACCGCATTTAGTATAATTTTTAATACTTATTCTGTATCGATTAATCCCAGTATAGGCTGAATTATAGACAAAATATTTCAATTTTATACAAAAGGTTTGGCAGTCATTAGGAGGAAATATAGAAATATATAGAAATACATAAATATTAAGCAAAAGTTATATAAATTTTAGAATGAACCATCGTGTTGCGTAATAGTAAACCGTCTACACAGCGATTAGTGTTAATTAAACAGCATTTATTCAAAAGCCACTTTTCCCTTATGCTGTTTATGAACCGTCTTCTGATAACAGAACAAGACTGAACGAAACGCTCGGTAAATTGAAGGAAAAATGTTGAAATATCACAGGATAAAGGATTCAGGTACTTTGAAAGCATCCAGTTAAGTCGAGTTTACAAGATTAAATTGTGGTCACTTGGGAAAATTAAGCGAAAATAAATTTTGTTTTCAAGTTTTCCTTCTCTTGTTTCAGTGATTATGAATGGGTAGATTAATTTCAATTCGCAGACCTGCAAGAATCGAGGTCTGTTAAGGCTTTGACCGGGATGTTCTTTTGTTAAATCTTATGTGGTACCGCCTGATTCGACTTCTAATGGTTAAGTGAAGTGTTTTCTTCGCGGTACGGTCTGGATTCGTAAATATTATGAAGACGAGCTTCGGCTTCAAAGGGTTAACCAGCTGATTTTCGTAATGGTGAGGTGTAGTGTTTTCTTCGCGGTACGGACTGAATTCATAAATAATATTTAGACGATCTTCGGCTTCAAAAGGTTAATTACAGAGAAAATGACTTCCAGGAGTTGGATGACTTTTCGGTACCGACAGCCACCGGCCCTGAGACTGGGTTGATTATATCACAGCGAAATCCCTCGACAGTATGTGGGGGGGGAGGATGCTCGTCTCGACATTTTTTAAATCGTAATTCTTATCTGAGGAGTCAGGATCACCCATGTCTTAATTGGTCCCTGCACGTGGTTTCATTGCTGTTGAGACAGCAGACAGTGACTTACAATTCAGGAAACCCCGGATATAATCCACGACGTAATTTTTTGTGTCGAGACATGTCCTAGATCTCTGTGTTCTCCCGTGACTACGTAATCATTAGTTCGATCGAGCATGGTCTTTATTCTAGGGCTGCTAGGCTCTCAACAGCTCCAGAAATTAAACCTCTCTATAGTCTATGCTACCCCTAAAGTTCATTAGTATCTTTACAATCGTAGGATTTGAGGTTTTCGCGGCGGTAAGTCTGAAGGCGGCTGGCTTCATGTTTACAATCGCCTGCCACTGGTATTTTGAGTCAGATGAATCCAGTCCACATCGCCATATTTAAATTCTTTAAAGCCCCTGTTACTGTGATTTACCATCCACGGGGTAAGTAAGGAACGCGGAGGAATACAAGTTCTTATGTTTCTTGCTGTAACTACAGAAACTTCTTTTGTAAACGTTCGATATGACGTTTCGATATTGATTTACAGGGTTACGTAAGAAGTAATGTTTTTATTTTCACGGTTTCATTTCATTCGGACATAAAATTCTATGTCTGAAAAATATCGTGTGATATTTTTTGTAAGTAACCAGTCACGAGTTCAGTTTACAAATTTTCACCTTTTGGAACAGTTTTCATCGGGCGAAGTACGAATTCCCAAATTCCTTTCAGGCACTGAATGAAACTGGGTAATATAAATACTTTGTTGTGAGATAAGTTAACTGAATACGAAGGATTGATCCAGCTGAGTCAAATGAAACTTTAGCAAAACTCCTTTAATTACAGTACGCGTTGCACTGCACACAGTCTTAGCGAGTCACTGTGAAAAGGTCATTAAACTTTCTCCTGTGATTGAGTGCTTCAGATAGATCATGTACAGAAGTTTACACTTCATCAGTCAGGAACAAATTCTGACTCAGAAAGACAAGAGAAGTGATATAACTCAACACTGGCTTCGCTCTTGAAAACGACACGGATATCTGTTTGACTTTAGTGAGTCAGAAAGTGCTTAAGAATGTAGATCATAGCAAAAGAATCTACTCAAGGCTAATAGTTCTTCAGACGGTCACGAAAGTTCTCGCCTTTTATGGAACATGGATCTTCATTACCATGTTCACAAAAGCCCGCTACCTGCCACAAGCGAACGCAATCCACTTGACATACCTAGATATTTTTAGACTAGAATTGTGTCTGAATTTCGTACAAACATCTGCCACACCTTTTTCATTTGATCGCTTTCATAATACTGACGACTAAAACAGCTCCTTTCGTACATTCCTTTCTCAGTAGGATAACTCAGACGGTCAGAGATACTCGTAACATTTTGTATGCAGATTCCAATCACTGATTCCACTGATTTTAATTTTCAATTACATTTTCCTGCCGAAGATAGAAGATACGACAAAATTTGGCGTCCGAGTGTTACAATCGTATTTTGTATTAGTTTCAAACAGTGGCTCGGAGATCGCATATTCCGTGGGTTTATTTTCAGGTCTCCAAGCCAAATATCAACTTAGGCCACGACTATTCCTTCCCATATCCTACATTCTGACGTCAAGTAAAATATGAGATTTAAATGCATCGTTAATAATTCATACATGACATAAATTTAGTAATAATTTAGAACGTATTAGTCTACATGATATAATATTCTTTTTACGTGGCTCGTTCAAATACGAGAACAAATTGGAACTGTCCAGCACAGGTCATTAGACACGGCCGGAAATGTTTCGTAATAGCACATACCTTCTGACGTGTTATTTGATTCCGGCGACTGGTCTATGTTCCGGTGTATCTCATTTCTAGCTCTGCAGAGAGTCTTACTCCAGAACTAAGATCCCAGAAGCGGATTACCCGTTAACGCTGTGGTAAACACGTTTTGTGATATAATACAAAACCCGGATTGTTTCTGTACCACATCAATACCAAGTTTCCCCGGAGTTTCCGTTCCGCGACTCTAACTGACCACTGCCTTCGCTCAGTACTAACCCCCCCCCCACCCCCCAACCGGGGCTCAAAACCACAAAATTGTTCTTCTTGGAGCAGAACAACTGAAAACCGCTGTTTAATGATCGTAAATGAAAGTAATGTGATTACACGCAAATGGCATACTTCCTCCAGAGAATACGCACACTAACACGTCTCTAAGGTAAACAGATCTTTGTGGTGTTCTCACTGCTACATGCGAAGTATGTACGGATTCACAGTCAGATAGAACGGGGACCAACAAATTTACTGAAACAAGTTAAAGGTGCACTGTTCTTCTAAGTCAGTGGTATTCAACCTTTGTTGTTCGCGTACCCCCAGATATAATTTCTCTTCAACTTTGTACCCCCCAAAGTTGTTGGTGTATAATTCAAGTTATACATAGTATATAATCTACATCTAAAATAAATTAAATAAATTACATTACTGATTATTCAGTGTTTATCATAAAATAATATATTTTTTTTAAATTTCACGTACCCCAGGTTGAATACCACTGTTCTAAGTCATTCAGTCGATATTCGAGTCTTGTATTGCTTGCTGTTATAACTTTCATTTTTAAAGTTTAGCAGTAAAACCAGGGATTGTACAAAAAAGACTACGATAATTTCTGCTAAACTTCTGGATATCTTCTGTAACTCATTTCTCACTCGCCATATTAAATATGAGGATTTCTTTTTTAAATTAACATTTGGGTGTTGTCTTTTAAGTGGAAAATAATGGTGTTGAGTGGTTTTCGTGATTTTGATATCATTTACAAATCGGTCGAATTGTGATTTGTCTGCGTTTATTACAATGTTACTTTTTATCTGTAAAATTGGATGTAAGTGCCTGTTAATAGTAGCCATCTTCACTGCACAAACCACGTCTGATATTCTGACACTAATTTTTGCACAGAATTGTCAATTATTTATGTCTTCCGACCATTCGATTTCCTCCCAAGTCCATGGTGAGGGGATTTTTTGTTATTAAAGTCACTCAGTTGGTCAGTAAATCCCTAGCATTTTATGAAACCCGGAAGTCCAAGAGCCTGTCACATGTCCCTATCGAAACATCTGTTCCACTCCCTCAACCTGGTTTCTACGTGATTCAACGTCGTTCTCCTATTTATGCCTAGATCTCATTAGTGCTTTCCTTGTTTAAATTTCTCACCTGACCAATGCGTGTTACATGCTCCGTCCATCTCGTCTTCCGCGATTTCATCGCCCTCATCTTTGCTGATGAAACAAAATTTGCGAAACTCGCGATTTGCATTTCTCTCCAGCCCTTGTAACGTCCTCTCCTCTTACGTCCAAGTGCACTTCATTGCGCCTAGTTCTCGTACACCCTCAACGCAAATCTTTCCTTTCGTCATGCATATTCACGAAAATAATATCACATCGAAATTTCTTAATGTTTCGTAAACGTTCCACCGCTAACAAACTGCGTGTCATTGCCCGGCGATACGATAAGGTAGAAACCCATAACTGATGGCTTCCATCCACACGTCCACTGAATGCATAAGGCCCAATTGTCCTATTTAACCTCTTACATTCGAACCTCATTAAGGAAATACGGTCAATTAACAACGCTTAATAAACTTCGTGTTTCCATAACCTTGAATGATTTTGGCGATGACAGAATGACACGGTGCCGTCTTCTGAGATTTTGCGCCGTGTAGTCTAGTATTTCATCGACGTTTCAGAGGTACTAGCTGCCTCTAACATCACAGAGGACAGTCGTCAGTCAATGTGGGTGGGAGTCCACGTCGTGTTACGGTCAGACCCTCCATTTCGAAACGTTCAGCTTCAGTGAGCGGTCGAACAACGATTATGGTTAACATTGGATTGTGGTTCTTTGGTCGATGGTTTGTAGTACTCTGCCGTGGTTTGTGCTTCACGGTTGTTACTGGTAAGCACAAGACACAAGCCTGGAGCACAGTGTTTATCGTTTGTTCGTACTCTGCTAAATCTTTGCTGTAATTTGATCGAATCCTAGAAACCGCGCGTGCGCGGATGAGTGGTTAGCATTTCGGTTTTATACTAGGGACGTCCTGCGTTCAAATTCAGCATTTTGTCAAAAAAATTTGGTATTTAAAAAAATACTTAGCTTGGATTTTCTTACAGTTATCTTTCCTCAGCCCCTTCTGCCTCAACTTTCTTCCTGTTTTCGTTTCAAACTTTCGTTCTGTGAACAACAGCTGCTTTAAATTATATTAGTTACGCTGAAAGTCGTGTCATAGCCGATGGGCTTTGCAACCAGCAAGGTATTTTCCTGGCTAACAATTCCATATTCAAATACAAATCCTAGAATTGCCTTTCGCGTGCGGTTTTAACTTCCAAAAATGGATTTTCGTTCTCAGGCTGCTTCGGCGTAAACCGACAGGAAGCAATTGAGCGTAGTGAAACATCGTTTGTTTTGGTTACAGAATAGGCACCTCTCATCGTCACACCCATAATTTTTACGTGTCAAACAGAACGGAACGTAAAACTAAGCGAGACAGGGCATTAATCCCTATCTCTTTTACTCTTTGAATTCTACCTCACTGGTTCGAGACCTTTCTAAGCCTGCAGACCGGCAAAATGTAATGCACCGATACACAATTTCAACCCTGTCAATTACGAAGCAAAACTTCTGCTCTATATAAATGAATCAGATATTTTCATGTGAACTCCAGTTCTTATGAAGTGAATACAAGTTTTAATTTCTCATCAACGTTATCATCGCCTAAATACATAGAGCAGAGTCGTTCAACAGAAGCTCAGGTTCTTTTAAACAGCCCACAGATTTACAATATCCCGCCAAGAACCCGAAATATACCCACGCAAATCGAATCCAGAGCCTTATATTTTATTTTATTTATAATATTTGTTTCTATTATCTTTCCATCTAAGTAGGTGTGTCCCAAGTGGCCTATTTCCTTCATCAATATTTCGTGTCCCACCCAATTCAACGCGCCTGATTTGACGATATGGACTGTAGAAATGAAACAGTACTCAATAATTCTCTTACATGAAGACGTGTTGAGATCTGGTTCATCTGCCTTTCTTTTTACGTGAAACTTTCGTTTATTTCGCAATATATCAATAAGCTGTCGAGTTTTCTTTACTCAGCGTTCAGGATTCGAACTACAACATCCCTTTTTTTCAGGCTTTCTTCGTGATAAAATATACTACAAATGGATCTTCAACAAGAAATCTTATAAAATCGAATCTGTGCAGACATCAGCATATTTAATCGTCCATATTTCTTTAAAATAAAGTAGGTTATAATGTTACAAGTGCGAAGTTAAAGTATGATTTTCACAAAGGTCTACATTGAAAAACTTCATGAACACGGAGACCTTATAAATATTTGTATTAGTGATACAAATGGATCTCAGTATTTTATTTCCAAAGACTTTACGCTTTTAATAACAATTCAAGTGATAAAAGTTCAAGGGATATTTGTTATACGTGGTATTACTTTGACCACTGAAGTGTAAGTTCTTGATGGAATAAAATTAGAATTTAGAAAGCATCTGTGGAAGTATCAACTGAGAAGCAACGTGGTGTATAACTTGTATCATCAGCAGATTAGATCTCTGTTCTTCTTGAAATTCAAACGAGCGTGTTAAAAATATAACCAGCCTGAGAGAGGATAATTTCCTATTTTCACAAAAGACATAATAAAGAATTATGATATGGAGTTTTCGTGCCGACTAAGTATAATAAATTCCTCTCGGGCTACCAGCCGTGTCAGGTGGTTGAAAGGTGTGAAATATTTTAATTTGAAGAAACTCTGACCATGAAGATGTCCGTTTCGCCGAGCTGCATAAATTCGGTGTTCCTTACGAAAAATTATCAACGCACGTTCAGAACGTCGGTGAACTTCTACCGAGCTACGCGGCGCAAAAAGAAGACAGAAGACAGTCAACTTCGTCTTCAATTCGTGTTCCCCCCTTCACGTCAGAGATACAGCGGGCAAAATTTCAGTTTGAATCTCTTAAGTTTTTAAGTTTCTGTGGTTAACAGGCGAGTTTACATTAATCTGAGCAGCGTTTAATATATTAATTTATTCTTAATCGCCATTAACACATTTTAATTTATCTTTTCACTGACTTATACTTCACAGAGGCCGCGATTTCGCTGACCTTACCCTTAGATGTTGGCTGTACTCCGCCACGAGGATATCCGTAAAAAAAAACAAATTTTTTAAGAGTTTCCTCCGGCAAAATTTCACATTTTCCGGTCCATCAAACCAATTACTGTTGCCTACAGCGTCTCGCTTTCTCTCTTGCATTGGAAACATCGCTTCCAAATTGCATGCATAATACATTGTTTATCGGCGCGTGTTTTCCAAACATTTCGTGTTCGCCTCGTTTGTGTGAGCGGGTGCATATTGCCTAATAGGTAATTGTGGTAACTACACATTCCTGGCACGAATATGTTATACAGGACGAGAAGAAAATAAGCTCTGAATATTGAATAATAAATTTGTAGCAATATTCTACGAAACTTTTTCTGTACTGTAGCTGGGCTATAATACAGGGTGATTCAAAATCCTATAAAGAAATAAACAAATAGCGAAGCGAGCGGATGAGATACAGTTAGCATGAAGGTTAGGTTATCAAACCATGAACCTAAAACAGACAGACAAATGAATGCAGACACTCGCTGATACAGAAATAAACTTACGATTTTAAAGCTTGTATGAAATGAACGAGCCACGGTGGTCTAGCGGTTAGAACGCTGGCCTTGTAATCCTGGGGTCTCGGGTTCGAATTTATAACTTGTGTTGGGCAAGGCCGTGGTCTAGGCAACACGGAGTTTTCCTCCGTGGCATCCCAACAATTACTCCATTCACACACAGAAGAAGGCAATGGCAAACCACTTCTGGATCATCTGCCAAGAACGTATATGAACAGGTCCCAGTCCGAGAAGAGAAAAGGATGGAAGGATCCTGTTCATATGGACCTGTCGTCAGACAGAACACTAAATAATAATAAAATGAAATGAACGTAATCGCTTGTAGGACGTTAAAGAATCTCAGTTGAATGACGGAGAATTAAAATTTTGTATGCGTAATGTAAATTTTGGTTGTTTTATGAAGCAAAATTAAGAGGATTTAGCTAGGCTTTGAGGCAGCAATTTTATGGTTCAGTTTTGTTCGTGTGAAACATTTAGTATCTGAGCCACGTGTTAATGGAAGCCGCGGGGGGGTTCTTGTAAGTCTGCATCGCCACCGCGAATTCGTCTGTTATTCTTTCGTGTGCGAGTTTTCCGGGCACTGATGAAAGTCTAAATGTTGTAAAATATTCCGCGCAACATTCCACTGCTACTAAGCTTAAAAATGTATTCTCCGTAAAGTCCACTCAACCTGCTTCGTCGTATCAGTTACAAAATTAATTTGTTTAAACTTTATTATGTACTCTGGGCTGAATCGATAAGTCTGTCGTATGTAATAGAAGAATATTAATGGTAAATTCCGTGAACTGTATAGAGAATTTCATAACAGAAAAAAAAAATATTTTGATACTTAATCGAAACCTTTGACTATTCTCATTTTCGAGGGCACAATTTTGTAACAAAGCGCCTCGGTTATTTGTCAATAAATATTTTTTTTTATTTTGTAGTAAGTCTAGTTGAAAAGAGTTTTATAAATAACACAGCGAGAATAGCGAGAATTTATTTATAAAAAATCGTCCTTCCTGTAATAATTTCGTGAAAGGAAATCATACACATATTCTGCACACAGATATAAAAATTGTAAACTTAATCCAGTCTTGTGATAGGTTACAGAAAGATTCTTTGAACTCCATGAGGAAATGTCCTTATTGAAAGCGAATACTTGATCAGCTAGTCAAATTTTTATTCCTTTATTAAATCCGAAATTTCATTGTCATTTTTTTTTAAAAAAAATAAAGTCCCGAATATGAGTCTTCTGATCCAAGTTCGCGTGCTCGCCGCTTCCTGAACAAAACCTACAATGAAAGGCGACTGCAAATTCTCGGGTTGGCTGTTGGAGTAAAATATGAGACGCCATTCTGGACCTTACTGTCACTGCAGAAGAAATCACAGATGCGTCATTTTGCTCTCTGCTTTGCGAGAAGGAAATCGAGTTGTGGGAGTACATTCATTCCTCTCTCTCGTCTGCAGCAAAGACATTGGCGCCTGTCTACCGACGTTTTGCTCAAGAACCACAAAATCGAAGCTTAAATTACGGTGCCCCGACATATTCAAGACGCAATTCTTATCTGTCGTATTCTGATCTTTAAGAATTTGGAACCTCTACAGACTCCAGTAATTCGGTAAATCATTTGTGACGGTATTTGTTTGTTTATAGTTTATCAGTATTATAAAGCAGTGGTATTCAACCTGGGGTACGCGTACCCCCGGGGGTACGCGAAGACATCTTAGGGGGTACATGAAATTTTAAAAAATATATATTATTTTATGATAAACACTGAATAATCAGTAATGTAATTTATTTAATTTATTTTAGATGTAGATTATATACTATGTATAACTTGAATTATACATCAACAACTTTGGGGGTACAAAGTTGAAGAGAAATTATATCTGGAGGTACGCGAACAAAAAAGGTTGAATACCTGGTAAGTTTATGGAAGGAAACTAGTTTAGGATATCGCGTATTTTGCCTGGAGATACTGAGGAAAACCTTCTGCCTGAGTTAACAGACCCAAATACTTTTAATGTATACGTAAATTTACTGAAAAATTTGTCCTTAACTAAGTCTTTTTTAAGGGTTACGACGCCACGTTGACTTGTAGGTAGATACTTACGATTCGGAGAAATAAACCACCTGTTTCAGCCCTGAAGATGGAGGCAGTATGTTTCTCCGAAACGTTGATAGCTTTCTATCAGCTTATTAGCATCATTAAACTATCAAACTTTTGTAAGTGTCCAACCAAGAAACAAACTGTAACGAATAAGTATAAATATTTACCAACCATATAACAATCGTCTGTTACGATAAACATAATTATTTTAAATGTTTTTTTCCAAAGTTATGAAGCCACTGCAATCCTCTGGTTGAACTATCGAGCAAACCGTAACTAGAAATGAGCATAAGTAAAATTGAACTGGGCGGATTCATCACGGGGAACAGAGATCACGAATTGACTCGGTTTAAAATTACACAAATCAAAACATACATAATCAAAGTTCACTCAACATAACGAAGTCATGGTTACGTGTGACGGAGCCAGCGATACCGGATTTCTGATTTAGGTTTATCGTGATTTTTCCTTTTCCCTCCAAACAAATTCCACGATGGTATTTTAAAGTACTCCTTGGTGATTATCCCTCATATTTTCTAGCTCGCTGTCTATAATAACATTAGGCAATCAAGACTCCGTATTTGAAATTGGGGTTTAAATGAACCAAGTTATCATCAATGCCAATTCCCTTCCTGTCACAGAATATCGACAGAGCCCCAGTCGCCATCACGCGTTCCGATCGATATCTCGAGAAGTTTATTACTGCGAAATGTACGTGTGTCCAAGGAGCTTGCCCAGAACAGGACGAGAGAGGAGTAACTAACTTCAAGAATGGTCTAACTTGTTTCATTGGTGTGACGAATACAATAAAATTATTGTAAAAACAATATTTCCTTCTATCCGAAAAATAAACTTCCATTAATTCCGTACATGATGTTTCATAAATAAAAATTTCTACTTCCGGGCTGGAAAACAACAAGAATGGCAATGCAAACATGGATCAGTTTCCATTTTGACGTAGGGTTCGCTAGATTACCTGCTGTCTTTATTTTATTTATAGATACACCATGGCATTTATCGGAACTGAATCAGAGGGCAGAAAACATAATAGTTAATTCATAACACGCCTGGAGTTTTTCGCTCGTTCGACATTCCTTAATTGGAACAGCAGCGCTCTGTGTGGAAACAAAAGAACGAGACTCTAGGCATTTTAGTAGTTTGTTGGTAACAACACAGTAATCTGTAACACTGGAATCAGCAATATGTAAATAAACTCTTTCTAGTGAAAGACTCTGCACTTTAAATTTAATTTTCGTTCTAGAATTAAATTGGCCGTCAATTAGAGACAATGAACTTACCTTGAAGAGATCTAACTTAAAGTGTATCATAGGGCAACACTGCGATGCCACCTGTTGGGAATTTATTTGTGTCGGAAGAACACGGTCCGTTCAAAAGCCGATTCGTTCTCCACCTACCGGATGTTTTACTAACTATTTGTATAGTCAACTTGGTGTGGGACGACGTGCTTTTACTCACCACGCCAGCATTCCGGAATCACAATGTACATGCCCAGTCATGTCAAAACCTGATAAATTCTACTTCCGTCTGTCCGTCGCACGATTCAGCCAAGCTCGTGCACATTCTGCTGTTTCGTAACTCCTAAATCCCCTCAGGGGCCCACGAACTGGGTACGAGAAATGACGTTCCCCAAATTTAGCCAAATTGCTGTTGTTGTTTGATTTGGTCAGTACTCACCTCTTTACATAATGGAGTCTTCATTATGAAAAATCACGTTTTATCACCAATTATGCTAGGCATATTATTTGTATTTAATAAACTTTGATTTGTTCAGCTTCAAACATTCCCGCTAAGTGTTGTGTGGCGGCTATTCGAACTTTAGTCATTAGTTAATCTTGTTAGGTTGCGTAAACAGTTGAAGAGCGTATTACGTGAATATTGAAGTTATCTGTATTATGAAGATTATTGTGAAGTTGTGATGAACCAAAGTGTAACACCATTAAGAAGTCTGTTTAATTGCCAACGTGTTGTACGGTAAATCGGCACGTGTAATGGATAAAGCTCATTTGTGTGAGAGTTTAATGAAATGGGTTAGTTAACACGTCAGCTAACATTTTATTTGATGTTGTATGTAGATATGTACGTAATGAATAGTGGTTGGATCTCTGATGGAATCCCATATGTCTTAATTTCACAATGCAGCAATTTCTACTACCGATTGATACAATGATAGTATTTTGATATTCGTTGCGATTTTCGCATTGGATGTGAGCCAGTTTTCATGGGCATAAGGACACAAAACTTAAAAGAGGACGTGGTGTCAGTCTACGACAGTATTTGCATTATGTTACGCGTTGCAGTTAGTAATCATTTTCAAAAAGTTGAAATGGCTTGTGTGAAGAGCTACTAGCTTAAAAACTCAAAATCCAATGAATCGTTAGGGTGATTAGTTTAGAATGTTTTATTTTTGGTCTGTGATCTGTAACTAAACTTTAATTTAGAGTTAGGTTTGGTTTGCATGGCTACTCTGCAGAAAAGTTATTTTGGATTTTGCTTCTGAAGCAGTTTTCTTACAGAATAAACTGGTAGAAGGATTTATTTTTGGAGACAATTAAATACATCAGTATTTATGAGTTTTTTTGCAAATAAATAAATACATTTTTTTACATCAGTTACAGACATTTGATTTGGATGCTCCACATGAAACCCTGGAAGATATTAGTGATGGAGTTGCGATGGCACAGGCCCTTACCCAAATGTAAGTTAAAATTGCTGGTCTATGATAAAGAGCTCAGTATTTGTATGATGTATGGAATCAACAAAGATCTTACTTTCCACTGTTTTCTTCTCTGACAAATTTAAAACTTTCTATATGTGGATAGGTTTTCACCATGATTTTCATTTTGTTATAATCTATAGGTCCCATGTGCTGGCTGTCTTGTTCATTACCATTTTGAAAAGTCTTTATCATTTTGGTACAGACATTCTTCATGTCAGGTTTATGGTGAAACTCAGTCTGACAGATTTTCTGGTCTTCTTCAGTTGTGTATCTTGGATTCAGTCAGTTGGCAATAATTTCTTAACCATTTCAGCCTCTCTTCATATTTGGATCAGGTCTTGTCAGATGGATGGATCTTCAGTCGCCTGTAACATTTTCATCTCCATCATGAAATCACTTCCAAAAACCTATGTTGTGCTTTTTGTTCACCCTCCAAAAACTTCCTTTATAGTTTGTAAATCTTGTTGGCATTTCAAAATTTAATGTTGGTTTTCTGTTTTCACAATTTATTACCTGTGTTTTAAACAGCGAAACAAACAAACAAAATTCTTTACCACCTTCCTGTAGTTGCAAAACGGTCTGGGTCCAAATGTATCTATATTCTGGGTTGTAGCACTGTGTAGTCTTGTAGAAGTTTACCAACGGTCTAGAGGTCCATGCTGCCTTCATCATGAAGGTGATGAGTGGTAGAGGCAACAAGGATCCAATGTATGGCAACTTGCCAGTGTTGCCAGTAGTTACACAAGAACAGTTCAGTTTTTTGTCTGACTTTAACACTAACAGGAGAACAGACATTACTCGACTTCTTAATTTTCAACATTCTACTTAATTAATTAAATGAGTCTAAAGAGTTTTATATTTAAGCCTAAACATATTAAAATTCTATTTTAAAACATATTTTATTTCCCTCAGTGCTCCAGAATGGTTTGGAGAGTCGTGGATGTCAAAAATTAAAACCGGTGCCGGTAATAACTGGCGGTTGAAGGTAAGATGGAATACATTCTGATGTAACATGATTATGCTAGTGGTAATTATAACCTGTGCGGAAACTGTGCCTTCACATGGTTGCCGGAAGAAGGCAGTATGGATATTTCTTCAAATTTGTGTACTGAAAAGAGGACGTAAGAATGTTATCACACTATGTAATTGTGTGTTGATTGGCAAATTAATAATTTTGTGTTTTGTCAACTTACATTTTGAAATGTTTAATGCTTATGTTTATCCGTTTGTTTCTCTTTCACAGTTAATACAGATTTATTATACAAGTTTACTGAGCTACAGCTTAAAGTATTTCTACATTATCGTACCACATTAATCGGATAATTGAATTGAATTTATTATTGATAACCAGGACAAAAAAAATTATCCTTGCAGCCATGAGTGTATTTTAGTTGGAAATAGCATTTACACGGTCAACAAGGAGTCTTGTATTTAATTTTTTGTTGTGAATTATAATTTTCGTCATGCTCCACAGAGTTGTTGCAGGCATGTTTAATTAAAATCGCGGTTAGGTTTGAACGGTTACAATGCAATATATTTTTTTTTTTTTTAGTTAGGTTTGAACGGTTACGATGCAATATATTTTTTTTTTTGTATTTTAGAGGTCTTGAATTCTTCGAGGCAAATATTAGGACAGTGTGCCTCAACCACTATCTCCTGTGCTTTTCGCAACTCATTGTACATAATCATCATTCCATATCAAACAAAAAGTAATTATATGAGTGGATTCGTCATCAGCATGTAACCCGCAGACCAACAGACCGTTCGGAATAAATTTCAATTTGCTCGTAGTTTGCGGTGGATGAAATGAGTTTGTTCTGATGATGAATCCTTTTCCCTTTCAGGTTAGTAACTTAAAAAAAATTGTTGAAGGGATTGTTGATT
>NW_019060896.1:104662-119377 GCF_000696155.1 Zootermopsis nevadensis
GCCTGATGTTGTTAAGATAGGTAATAATTGTTACTTATATATTTTTTGTTTGAATCTTGTTCGATCTGCATTCGTTATTTACTTATATTTGTGACGTGGAATCGTGTCTTATTTTAAGGTTAAACTGTAACGCCCTTTCATTTATAGACATGTTTAATTCTGATGACAATATTTGTGTCCTTAATCTTACTGTCGGTAAACTTTGTTGTAATGGTCATCTGTTTTTGTTTCGTTATTATTATTGAACTTGTTTTCCCTTCATTAGAGGAGGTTGGTAATGAAAGAAAATGTTACATGTATAATTTGCTACCAGGCATGCAATTTTTTCTTTATCAGGAGAGAAGTGCAATCCGGAGGAGCTCGGACGTTTGCTGCAACTCATTTTGGGATGTGCAATTAATTGTCATCACAAACAAGGTAACTTTTGACTTAAATACATCTATACGGAAGGGTCATTCGGCAAAAAAGCGTAACGAAGATGTGTAAGGTCCATATCAACATTGTGTAAATATGGACCGACAGTGGTCAGCTTTTATATGAACTCCTGTGAGCATTGTTATGTTACCTACGAAACTAATTGTTATGTCATCTGTTTACTAGGCATTGTTGTTGTATTTTATTATCGCCGTCAACAATCCGCTTTCGTTATTGCGGAAAGAGTTGAGCTGTGAATCGCTTGTAGAAGAAGTGCGTCGTAGAGTAGATAATTTTGTGCTGGTAAAAACGTTTTAGAATATCACAAGTAATTATCTTATATAATAATTATTACATTACATTACAGAGACGTATTTACGTCAGATTCTTCTTGGGCTACCAGCCGTGTAAGGTGGCTTAATGAAGAAAACACCAACGTTTCGAGAACCACCTTCGTCCTCGGAGTACTGAAGTTCAGGTGGTGGCCCGAGAAGAATTTATTATACTTAGTCGCCATGAAAGCTTCAGATCATTTTGGAATCTGGTCATAGAATTAATATTTCCATGCAGTTTTATATTTGTTTTTATTCTTTTGCAGATTACATAACAAGGATAATGTCCATGGAAGCAGCATTGGGTCGGGTACAACAAGTATTGTTCTCAGTTCAGGTCTTGAAATGGATCCCCAGTTGCAAAGAATATTGGGAGAGTTGGAAGCTGCGACCGAGGCCAGAGACCAAACGGCCCAGCGGTGCCACGAGTTGGACATGCAGGTGCGTGCAGGAACGCGGTATAAACTGAACTCTGTTATGTTTGCAAGTTGTGTGATGATGTATTTGTGAGCGAAGGTTGTGAATGTTTTGAATCTGTGACTCGTTTAAAAGAAATTTTGGTTTAATAAAGCAAATTGAGTACCACAGCTCATATATGTGGACTTTTTAAAAAAAAATAAAAAGTTGTTAACTGTTTTAACAAAAGGAGAACTCGACTTATTTATTTTTAAACTGCGAGGCAGTTTTATCTTTAAATTGGAATCTCTTGGATCTTGAATTTTACTTCTTACGTAAATAATAATTTTTTTTGTAGGTGACTGTGCTACAGGAAGAGAAAGCCAGTGTGGTACTTGAGAACCAAAGGCTTCAGGAACGTCTGTATGTGTTTGAAACGCTAGAGGATCCTGGAACAGGCACCGTTCATCGATACAAGGAAACCAGAAAACAACTTGATGCACTCAAGGAAGAAATGTTCAAAGTAGAAACAAGTAAGATACAAATTCATGCTTGAATTAACTGCGCTATACATTTTAATAGATAAATTCTGTTTATTATAATTTTTTTCTATAACTTACGTTGTTCGTAAATAATGCAGTGGTTTTGTGATGGCGGAAATGTCGCCTCTCTGATGTATTTAATTACTTAAATTAAAGAGGTTCATTATAATTCTACGTACCTTTCTAGCACGCGATGACTACCGTATGAAAGTCGAAATGCAGGAAAAGGAGCTTTTAGAACTTCAGTCCAAGCTCGAGGAGTTACAGAAGATGGCTGATGAAGCTAGACATCTGAAAGATGAAGTTGACATCCTGAAAGAAACGGCAGACAAAGCTGTGAAGTACGAAGCGGCCATTGCTTCGTACAAGAAGAAACTAGAAGAATATGGCGATTTGAAGAGACAAGTGAAAATTCTGGAGGATAAGAACACGCACTACATGCAGCAAACCATGGAGTTGGAAGAGGTTTGTGCTTCAGATGTTTTTGTGATGTACGCTCTTTTCCTCTGAATCTGTGGACACAGATGCTGGAGGAAAAATCATCTGCCCCCGTCGGGGAATGAACCCCCGGTCGTCCAGTAGAGAATGAGTGCAGTCCATATTTTACTTAAAACTTTTTTAATGGTCTGGGCTTCTGTTTTGAAACTAAAGACTGCATTTGTTAAAACATATCCTTGCATAACTTATAAAAGACTGCATCTTGAGAAACTTATAGTCACTCAGCTGTTCAATAAATTCCCCCACCATTTATGGAACCTGAAAGTTAATTTAAAGTGTTCTTTGCTGTCTCGTCTTCCCATGCATGCCCTCCCGACCTCATTCCTTTTGGTGGAGGAGGATGTGTTGAACAGTACAAGTCATGAACCTCCTCATTGCATACTTTTCTTTGCTACCTCCTGCCACTTCACCTCCTCTCGTCAGCACAGCATTTTTAGTCTAATTTTCCTTCTTATGTAAATAGATAACTAAATTGATGTGCAAATTGGAATTTTGTTTCCTTAGGAGCTGAAGAAAAATGGTACATGGAAGCCACAAGTAGAATTGTACAAGAAACAAATAGCAGAATTACACCAAAGACTTGATGAAGAGACGAAGAGAGCCGATCGAAGCGATTTTGAGTGTAAGAAGAAGCAGGAGAAACTGAAGGCCATTCAAAGAGAGAAAGAGGTAAACAGATACGCAGTGCGCGTACTGTCGCAAGGTGTCTGCTGGTCTCACAAAAATGCAATTTGAAGTAGAGTGAAATGGTAAAGCTGCCCCCGGTACATGTGTGACACACCTACGCACCACGTGCTAACCTTATTAATTACATATTTATTGGTAAATAAAATACCGATCAGTATCATTGCCTATACCACGGCATGTCACAATGTAGGGTTATTAATCGGGTTCCAATGTACAGCACACGATATAAGTAGCTGAGCTGGGGTTTTGTTTCAGCGACTTATCATCGAACGGGATTCTCTGAGGGAAACCAACGAAGAACTGAAGTGCTCTCAGTTGGCGGGAGGAAGTTGTACAAGTGGAACGACTCTCCTTGCAGAAACTGTTTCTGAAAATATGATTCCTCCCGAGATCAAGTATGTCAAAGACGTGATAATTTTAACTTATAAATGAAAACATTTATTTTGTTGCTTGTTACTGGAATACATTATTTTCAGGGAGAGGTTGGTAAGACTACAACATGAGAACAAAATGTTGCGATTGAATCAGCGTGGTCCAGAAGAAGATAAATTATCAGCGACTCAAGCACTGCTAGATGAATCAACACAGAGGGTGAATCAGCTACGGATGGAATTAAGGTAATGAAATTTCCTTGAAATTTATTGTCGTTAAAATTCACATCATATGTGTCAGTGCAGTGAATGTACCACTGCAGCAGATACTTAGAAATTTGGTGAGATTCTACATTGAATCACTTTAGATTGGCCAATCAGAGAATTATGGAACTGGAGAGCCAAGTTGAAGAGCTTCATGAAAGTGGCGGAGTTGTCGGCATGAGGCAGCGCTTGGCTGATCTTCAGGGACAGCTGCACGTCGCACAAGGAGAGAATGAGAGGAGAGTGTCGCAGCTAGAAGAGCGGGAAGTTTCCATAGCTGAGCACAGTAATTATGGATTGAGATATATACACATTTTATTTTAGTGAATCAAATTTGTAGGCAGGCTTTAGCCGCCCCTTTCCACCTCCGATTAGTTAAGAAATCATTGGTGATCAACATTGACCATATATGGCATTAGTTTAGCAGTGACCTGTGTGATTTGACCTGAATAACACCTTTAGAATGTCAGAGTACTCCAAACGAATGCGTCTTTTTCAGTCTTGCTTCTTTGTGCCTTGACTAACAGAGATTTATAAGTCGTCATACAAATATATAAATCCATGAATATGGTGGGGTACCGCCTGCTACCCTGAAGGGCTTAATACTAACACTGCCACCACCTCAAGGTCACACGCAGGCTTCCGCAAGATACCTCACATCTGGGCTTAGATGGGAAAGCATCTGTTTGTGGTGGTAATCACAGATTTTTCCAATTCTCATTGACAGAATCCCAATCCTTTTAGTAGTTTGCGTATCGCTTCCCAATTACGTTGTCTTCTTAATAAAATGTGAGTTTTCTCTTAGCCATCGTGCCCAGGCCAGTTCTCAGGACCACTCACCCTCCTATCCAATGGGTAGTATATCTTTCCATGAGGGTGAAGCTGACAACTCACTCGCCTTAATCTAGTGCCGAGGTTAAGGATGTGTGGAGCTGTACCTCCACTCCCATCTATCTTGGACCCAAATACTTTCCCCAGCACGTAGTTCTCAAACACCCTCAATTTGTATCTTGTTTCTGTAAGTTTTAGTACCGGTACAAAACGAGAGTTACAGATAAATTTAGGCGAAAGTGGACTGAAAGTCAGTTATTAAAAGTTAATTTTTGAATTATTGATCCTTTGGTACAGAACAGAAGGCAGCGGCTTTGCAAGAAGCGTTGAGGCGGAAAGAAGCGGAATTGCACGCTCTAGAAGAGAGGTACAAGAAGTGCATCGAGAAGGCAAAGAGCGTGGTCAAGACTTTGGAACCGAAACAAAACCCAGTATCTGCCGAACTTGCTATTCTTCGCAGCGAGCTGCTTGAAAAGTACAAGATTATTGAGGATTTGGAGGTTTGCAGTTCCTTTTTATTTGTCATGTTTGCATGTTCAGTCAGTGCCACGGTATTTGACTTTTCTTAAATATCCTTTCTGTGAGACAGGGTAAATGAAGAACCAATTGCGGATCAGAGTTAACGATACCAGATTGAAATAACGGCGGTAGAGGAGTGGATGTTCGGAACAGCATTCTGTAATTTCCATCACAAGTACCCAACAGCTGCGAAATATAATCCAGTTTTTTTTTATCATGACGCTGAATGAGCTGCATAAGCAAAATGTAACAGATCTTGAATGCTGATCTTGGGATTTTTATTGGGTTTTCTTATTTCTTTCTAGAAAAATATGGAATAGTACCTGAAAATAGATTTTGACCATTTCCTTGACATTCCTGCAGATTCAACATCGTTTGATGCTGCATAACATCGGCAGTTCTTACGGCGTCGTTAAATAGATAAATAACTTTATTAATGAATAAAGAACAGATGTGACCTTTCAACTTAGGAACAGGATGAGCCCGTGTCAAATGAACTTCTCAGAGATGTAATGTTCTTAAAAAATGTTCTTGTGTTTACCAGGAGGAGAAAGCGCATGCCAAATCATTCCATGAAATGGAACAGAAATTAATGACCACAGCATACTGCAAACTTGTAAGCTGGTGTTTTCTGTATACTTGAATGATTCTTCACACATAACCCTTTCAGATGTAGTTTATAATGCTTTTGACTGATTTATTCGCGTAATGCCTTTTTAATATGTAAGGATTAACCATGAAACCTCTTTAAGTCATATTAGCCTTCTGACTTTTAAATATATTTTACTGTTGCTGGACACCAAGTACTTCCTCATACGCTTTTCAGTTTTGAAAGTTTGTTTCTGAAAGGGAAAATAGGAATTTCTTGTATCCACTCAATAACTTTGAAACCGTTTGCTTAATCTTTTCAAACTAGGTTAGCTGGTCATCTTAAGCCTAATTAATCTAACGCCATGTAGTCAGTGACCCTGAAACTTATATTTCAGGGCTTGCTTCGACAGCGTGAAGCAGCAGACCAGCGTCTAGCTGCTCTGAGTTCTGGACAGGGTCAGTCATTCTTAGCTCGTCAGCGCCAGGCTACAGCTCGCAGATTGACTCATCAGCAACACTTCGATTCCAGATAGACTTCCTTTATATATGTAATAATAATTTGTGGTGTGTGTGAGAGTCTTAGGTAAAATATGTATGTAAGATATAGTCGTAGGAAATGTGAATTTTATTTTTAACCATTATTTTTGTCATTACATGTAGAGTTTCAAATGAAATGATGTTTGTTGCCTTATATAAATACATGAACGTTGAAGAATTTATAGTCCGAACCTTTTAAAACCGGTGGCAACTTTGTGTATGTACGACCTGCTTTAACAGTCAATAATCTTATATTTTGTACTTATGAGTTTTGTGTAAATCCCTCTGTAAATAGCTGCTGTTTCCCTAAATACCATTAACAGGATGATTTTTGTAATGGAGACTTTGTGTTTTCTTTGCAGTACAGGCTGAACTCTTAAATATTATTTACATGATCTTAGGCTTTAAAGGGTTAATTGGTCCACTGATTTACAATTGCTTTGTTTTATTGGGGTGATAAACTGTAAATTCTTCTGTAAAATGTTGATTGTCAGCCAGGTAAATTTACATTTTTACATGAAACATCTTTGGTCTTATGTTCTATGTTCTTTTATTATTGTTACTTTCTAAGGTACATACAATGTCGCCTGTACTCAAACCCAGGACAATTTTTTGTGGGGGTTTGTGATCGTTTTTATTGCAGTTTCCTCATTGAAACAAATAATTTTTGGTGGTTTTGATGATGGAGGCAGCAAGAAGCTCTGAAACATTGGTAAACTTCTACCAGACTTCATGGTGCAACAACTCAGAAGACAGCCATCTTCAAACAATTTTGGTCTTTGTGCCATTCATTTATTGTGCTTCCTGTCCAAATTATAGAAACTGTTATCACCAGGGCTTGAGCCAAGGACACTTTTTTGAGTTTTGACCTATCTAAAATTGTGGTTTCAAGACCAAGTTGAGGGAGATTGGTGCATCTCTTCTTGAGCTATAAATGAACAGGAATATATGTAAGATGGTGGAATATCGGCAGCTTACTGCCCTGGTTTCTGAATATGACAGGGCACCAACTTTCCTATGTTGCATAACCAGTTGCATGAATGAACAGTATTGCCACTCTGGTACGTAGGAATGTAATCAATCTGTTTAGGTAAGTTTGTTAGATGTGAGTAGTTTACAATTGGTTACTTTCTAACGTAGAAAAAACAACTTAGATTTTAATTTTAATATCGACGTTAATATTGGAAATTCAAACCTTTGTGCCAGAAGTTTATCACGTGATAATCATAAACCCAGTGTTCGTCACTTCCGTAAAATTAAACATGGCGTCATTGGGCGGTAGTGTTGTTAATATGAATCCGGATGAAAGAGCTGAATTGCAAGAACAATTTGTCGCTGTAAGTAATAAGTTTTACTTCAAACAGTTTCTTATTTTATGGTAATTTAAAAAAGTTTTCCACCGTATTATTCTCCACGTAAGTATTAATGCTAACATGTTGCAACGGAGTTACCCTTTCCTGACCAAATGTCTTGGATTGAGTTTCATTCATTTAAAAACACGTGGAATTGTTTCAGAATAGAAGCTAATCTTATTTATCTCTCATGCAGAAGATTGTACCAAAATGGAATTTGCACTGCGTATATTTCGTTTCTCTGAATTAAACTTGCCTCAAAATCGTAATAGTGTACGAATAACGCAAATGACATTTGAAGGGTAGTCTTAAAACGGCTGCTACCGTATGAGAATCGAGTTAGTTTTCAACATTTCGAAAACCGACTCTGCTTCCTTCACCAGGGTTAGATGCCTCGTACATTGTTGCAGTAACGGGAAAGTTCATATAATTTTATACATTTTGTATATTCAGCAGAGGCGTATAAATTGTTGTCAGGACATTACCGTTAACCATACTGACAGATTCTATGGTGCAGAGTCCTTTTTGAGACCCACCACATAGTGAAGAAATTGTTTTGTGTGACCAGGAGGTTCATTACCATCTTCAGAGGCCACCATTTGACTCTACATACAGCCATAATCTTTTATTATAAACAAAGATTTAAGATCTTATGAAAATTACTTATAGTGGGGTTTATAGCTCAGTGGCAGGATACCTGCCCTACCAAGTGGGAAAGGATGGAATTGATTGCTTAATAGCATGACTTAATTTCTTTATGTGAAGATGAATATCTTCTGGGTTGTTGCGCCATGTAGTCTGGTAGAAGTTTGCCGACGTTTCAGAGGTTTTTGCTGTCTCCATCATCACCTTGATGATGGAGACAGCAAGGACCTCTGAAACATCTACCAGACTACATGGTGCAACAACCCAGAAGACAGACATCGTCAGACTCACCGCTGTGAAAACCTCAGATCCAACATTCATTTTTGTAGCTTGTGAATGAATGAATGGATGCATACATGATGGTAGGTGGATGATTATCAACCCACACCCATCTGTTGTTAATCTTCTTTCATGTGTAGTCTTTCAGTGTTCTTGCACCCAAAATGAAGTGCAAAACTTTGCTTTAAGGGGCTTTGTGACAGTCACTTGATTTTACAGAATGTGATTCCAGGTGGTGAAATCTTAATTCAGCAAAACAGATTGTTGCCATAGATTCAGGCAGAGAGTTTGGATTTTTTCATATATGTTATTTATATTGAGATTTCTCTCAGCCTGTTTGTATTAGAGAAACAGATTAATCATCGCACAAAACCCATAAATACAATCTGTGTACAAAATTCTGAAATATTGAATGTTAAAGTAGGTGGTATATATATATTTGCTACTGAGCTTTAAAGAGTTAATTATGGGCAAAAAAAATATTTTATACAAAAATTGTATGTACATTTGTGCTGTCTCCACACCAAATTTCATGCGCTTTCAGTGGTTTGACTTCTGTATTGCGGTTGTCAAATTGGAACATGGACACAGATGCACAGTTAGGATCAGCCTTATGTGTGTTCATTTTGTGCACTTCATGCAAGGAAACTGTAATAAGTATTGGTTCTGGTTCCACCAAGGTACTTGTCAGCTGTACCAATGTTAATCGAGAGAAACACTTTGGTATGTCAACTTATTATCATCTGAAAATTAACATTGAACTGGTACAAAGATGGTTGTGGTCTGTTAGAACTGGGACAGAGCTGGAGAGACTTTGTAGATCAAAAGGTCAAAGATGGAAGTGTGTTATCCAGTTCCAATAAATAAAATCCAAAGTTAACTGTGTGGCGTTGCGTATTTTTGGCACGTTCTGTCGATTTCAGTCAGAAGAACATCACTTTATTTAAAATGGCATGCGTGCCTGCCTGCTAAGTGGCGTGACATTTGGTTTAAACAGTGTTTTAAGGACAAAGGATTTTTTTTGTGGTTTTTCTCATTTCCTCCCAGCAGGTGCATGGCGGTCTCGAGTTATATCATAGCCACTGCCTTTACCTGTAGCTATTATTCATCACATTCGATATAACATCTCAGAGCCTCAGAAATTATATAGAATTTTTAAATAACGTGTAATATGAGTGCATGTACATTCACTCATTTAAACTTACGAAAATCCATCGACAGAATCTCTGTGTTAAAAAACAGTCCCAGAAGAGAAACATTAATATCTCGACACTGATACGAGCAGTTCTATTATCCTACTGTCTATGTCTAGGTCTCGCAAGTTATCTTCTCCGTTCAGGCTTTTTAGACAAAAATTTTGAATCCGTTTCTCGTCTCTTCCTTGTATTGCATTTCCAACGGAGCTCATTGTCCTTGATGTGGTCACCTAAGTAATATTTTGTTGAAGAGTTCAAACTATGGACCACCTCAGTTTGTATTTTTCCTCTCGTCTCATGTTATTTATTTACTTTTAGGTCCAAATATTGCCCTCGGCACCCTCTCGTGGTAGTATAAGAGACCATACTTCATATCCAAATGAAATTATACTTTTATATTTTAATCTTTCTGCGTTCCGGTGGAATTTGGAAGACTTAGGTTTCTCATCGAAGTGGTTTTAAGCAGTGGAAGCTTTTATTGCTTTGGAGAAATTACAGCCCGGTTGGACATAATGTTTAACGAGGAAAATTAAGCTTTGTGACATTAGGACAGTAGTCGGAAGCTAAGCAAGGTTATACATGGCTGATATTGTTATCAGCAATAAGCATAAAGAAATGGGCTTTTGGACTACACTCTATTGTTTTATCTTGTCAGTGTGTTATTTCAAACCTGCTCAAGGTCAGGATGTTATGCTTGTAGACCTGTTTCAGCATGTTCTGACCATTGGACTAGTTCACAAAGTATTGCCTACGTATGAATTTTAACAGGTTAGGAATTGGCTTAAGTAAATATGTAGTAATGATGCTTCATGGCGTTCTTCGCAAGTGCTTGAGCTGTCTGGCATTCTGATTACACAGATTAAAATGTATGTCATCCTGTTTACTTGATGTCGGTCAGAGAAAGAAGCGAGAGAATAATTTTGTGTATTTATGCAAATTTTTAGTATGTTCAGTTGCTCACTATTTAACGTTAGTATTAAAATGTTAAATTCATCATTGAAGATGATCGTGACTGATGACAATGATGACAGTCTTATTATTTTAAAAGTTTTATCAATATGATGTCATGACAAAGTAGAAATGCCTCCTGCGTTATGTTTTTGTGAGTTATCCCTGCTCGATCATGGATGGGCTGATGTACCACATTAAAACTACTTTAAAACATCTAAAATTCCCTTCAGTCTGAATGATAACAACGACAACAACACATTCTTGGATCTGTATTTTCTGTTCATATAGAAAGTTCTTAGTTGTGACATTTTATTAAAATTGCTGCAAACTTTGTGTCACAGATTCATATATTATTAAATTATGTTCTTTTACAAAATTAGTCATTATATATTACACTGCTTTAAGCGTGATTTTTTTTTTAAATCCCACAAGTGACGCTCCCAGTGTTCTTTGCTTTAGTAATACACATCCTAGTTTGTGATTTGATGATCTAATCTGCCACTCTGCAGAATACTGATGACATTAACAGAAATCTTGTTTTCTGGTGTCAAGTGACGTTTTCGTCATACGACGTCAGAAAAAAAAACACGGTCAGTTCTGCGTTTTTATACTCGTTGTAGGAAAAATTAAGCTCGTTCCTGTTAGGAACATAAGATTTTTTTACGCAGAAAGCCCGAGGTGTTTGAAATAACCTTTGATATCTGTTGTTTGCACAGTCATTGAACAACCCATGAGTCAGTAATCGGGTAGTCAAAACATGAATCCATTCCGGTGGTCGTGTTTTGAGTGCATGGGGGCGCTGAGTCACTCTCTGGTCGATTAAGAGCCATGCACGCACTAAGACTAATTTATTATTGTACAAGCGAACTTCTGCCAGACTGCAAGACCCAGCCTGACGTCAGGTAGTACAGGTGTTAATAATAACATGTTTTCACCGGAAGATGACTTATCTTCTGGGTTGTTGCGCCGTGTAGTCTGGTAGAAGTTTCCGTCTTCAGACTCAGGGTTGCTGGTTCCCCGAGATGCAAGGGAGCAGTGTTACCTCGAGGTACGTGTCCGTGGGCCTCGCAGAACTGTGATGAGGGGGATGATTCCCGACAAAGTCACGCGTTCATCGTGATGGCGCGTTGTACAGTCTCACTGTCGTTATTTCCGCGTGAATTAGGTCATGTATCTGGTAGGTGTCGGTAGCTTCACGTATTGCGTAAGAAAGTGTTTATCCGAATGGGCAGTTAATGTGTGTTACTTGATTTGTGGAACTTTTAGTCAGGTGATCTTTACCTTTAAGTTCGTCTGCCGTCCAAATTTGGCCTTCTTGCTTTCGTCATCGTAAACTCCTTATCTGGATGTTTTGTACTTGAAGAGTGTCCTTATCTTGGCCATAGTTTGTGGTATGTTGATGACGTGGAGTTTGTTTTCGAGTGACGTCGTGTTAAAAAGATTCACAATACGAAATTTCGGTTTTTGAGCTTTTATATCGAAGCACAAACCCTCGGGTTTTCCTGGAGACCGGACGGAGTGTCTGAGCATGCGCGAACCCATCTTCACCCGCTCGGTCACATTTACGTGGCTCGCATTACGTTTTTCATCTTTTCTAATTTTTAATTACTACTGAACGTTTCTTCGCGAGATGATTGCTAACCCAGTTTTATCCATTGTCTTCGTCGAGTCTGCAGAAGAAGTGTGGGACACGGAGGAGAGTTATCATCCCATGTACAAATAAAGGCAATTGTTTTCTGTTTTGGGGACCATGGGAACTTAACCGGTGCAGAATCCCATAACATTGAACTTCTCTGCCATACGTCTGCAGTGTAGGAGTGACTGCCAGATTTAATTACTTCCCCACTCTTCAGTAGCCTCCAAACAACTTGTGTATGTTTGCATAATTACTGGGGTCGCAAGATTGACCTATAATTCCGCGCTTTAATCTATAGGATATCATGTCTAAGTAATATCCTGTGTTGATGACAATTCTTCTAATGATCGTCGTGATATTGAATTGTTATCTAAAGTTTTATCTGCGTGCGTTGTTACGAAATGATAAAAGTAATTTATCATTGTCTTTCCAAAGTTCATGAAATGAGCTTCTATCCAAGAACTTATGCCACGTACACGATCTGATAGTTTAATCGTTTGATTGAGTGTAACAAGATAACTGCACGTATTGTAGTGTAATCTCATGACTTACGTGTGTCCCAGTGTTTTTCGAAAGGACCTGGCCCACGCTAGCAGTTCGCAATAGATGTGTCGTTGCTGACAGGTTATCTCAGTGGTAACGCGTCTGATTTGTATCTGGAAGATTACAGGTTGTTTCTGAATTCTGTTAGACCCTTCTCAGTCTCCACATTCCTCGACCAACTTCCATTTTTTCCTAATCTGTGTACTTGATGTGAGATCTGCTTTCGTAATAATATGCCCCGATATCGCGATGATAATGTGTAGGGTGCCCCGTATTTTGATACATGTCCACATATCCCATACAGCGAGGAAAATGGATTCCTGAATATGTGTACGTCTTTTTGGGACACCTGTATAAAAGCCATTTGCCGTAGGTACGGATTTATCTTGACTGAAGTCTCGTAAGTATACAGTGAAAGGGCGTCTTAAATTGGAGACAATCCACGGATTTGGCCTTGGGAACTACGCGAGGTAAACAAGCATCCTGATTCTAGTGGAATGTTTACGTTTTGAAATCAGTGAAACTGCATTTTTATGACCTAATTTGGCTTGGAGAGAAAATGTTCTGTCGTGCATTCGTTTTGCAAGTGTTTTCATGTGGCACGTTTCTGTGTCGAAGCCAGGACAGAAACGTGTACACAGGAATGCGTCACCACCAAGTATGTGACTTGTGTGAAATATGCCGAGCTCTGTTAGTATTCGTTCCAAGTAGGAGAGAAAATATGTCGGGGAGAGGGGGGTGTCCTGGTGTGTGGGGAGAGAAAGCTGTCGTTGTGAGGGACACCGACAGTCTTCGAGCAAGCTGTGTCTGCGTTGGATGTGGCCTGAAGAACGGCATTGTTGATAGAGTGGATCCGAAAGCAAGAAGGAATTTATTGCCGTGTATTAAGGCTCTGATGTTCTGTGGAGATAACGTATCGTGGTTTGAGTTATCGGCATCTGGGTCGCGCTAAAACTCTTGATTGTTGTTGGCTTCTTACCAGTAATCTTAAGGATTTCGTGTGAGATTGTTTTAACTCCGTTCCGTGTACACTGGGCGCACGACTAGATTATGGACATCGAAGCAAACAGGGGATCTTTCCAGGAGCAGTTGATGGAATATTATGAAATGGTAAGAATGGTTGTAAGTAAGCCACGTACAATGTTATAAGTTTATGTTTATTTCTGGATGATTGTCTGAACGCAACAGATTTCCTTAAGAATTGGAACCGAAATGGGTTCTTCGGGATTGTAAAATGAAAGGCATTGTTGCTACCGAACAAGTCTTTCTCTACGCTAGTTTCAAGTATCGGAGATTTTCTTGTGAATCTGTTGAGTTGGCATTGAAGTTGGAGAGGCTAAAAGAATTCAGTTTCTAGTGAGAGTGTTTTGTGCACGACAGGAGAAAGGTACTGCCTTGTTCCTTGTTTAGGATGTCAGCCATAAAGTGTATGGACCGCAGGTTTTGTTGTTATGTCAGTTAAAAATTAACCGTATTCAAAATCATATCCAGGATTTAATCGCGTATTCGGAAGTCCTAGTGTAAGGTTAACGGCGAAAGACTGTGATTATTGAAGATGGCTGTTGTCTGGATCTGGTCGAAGTTTATCGACGTTTCAGAGGTCCTCACATGATCAGAGAGCCATGATGGAGGAAGCGAATGCATCTTAAACGTCGGTAAACGTATACTACGCGGCTCTGCGACCCTGAAAATCGCAGTGAAAAACCTTGTTCAGTCTTGACAAATTTGCTTTGCTCGAACACCGTCTTAAATTTTATCCACGGGACGCGACGGTCGTACTCGTGGGCGTGGCTTACTTCGTGTTTAATTGTGATGTAGAAATACTGATATGGATGATAATATTAAAAGTCAGATAAAGGTAAGATATAATGTGGAGTAGTTCGTAAAATTATAATTTCGTCATGACTTCTAATGCAGGGGTGGCCAACCCGCGGCCCGCCTTGAACATTTTTCCGGCCCGCGAGATTCATCACACTTTTACAAAATATATTTATTTTATAATGGCCAAAGTAGTGAAAACCAATGTAAATGTATTAAAAAAATACATTATTTGTGCATCCATATCTACTATAAAAATTTGTGATTCCTCGTTGTCGTCAAAAAATGACGTCATCAACAATGTCAACTTATG
>NW_019060896.1:119805-172178 GCF_000696155.1 Zootermopsis nevadensis
CCCCCCCTCCAATTTGATCCAGGTATCGCCCATTTTGAGCAGAATCTGGTGTGTTTACTATTTGCTTGAAGCCAAGTCCCGGGTCTGTTCTGTGTTTTGTTCGGGCATTTTTACGCTGTGCTCTGCTTGTTGCGTCAGTAGTGCCCCTTGAATATTGCTCCGATACACAGACGGACTGCCGTATTACTGGTAGAACGCGACCATCGCAGACGCCAGTTCTCCTTATCCGTAGGAAGTCTAGTCAGTTCATATCGCGAAACCCATTTCCGTAGCTCGTGTTTCCCTGTCTGTATTTCGAGCTTTTTCTTGTTTCTTCCGTTTGTGGTACTAGTCCAGCCCGTGGTAACCTTTCCTTGTTTTGTATCGCCGTCTGTTCTCTGTGTATTCCACGTCATTTGCATTTCATTGTTTTTCATAACGCGTAATCCTCAGTGTACAAATAAAAACACTTTTATTTCCTTTAGCGTCGGAAATACGGCAAGAAGGAAATTAGAATAGGAATCCTTCGTGGTTGATTACATTTGATTCATCGTATTTATACGGGCACATGAAGTTTGAAATCCCAGTAGGTTTTGCGTCACGCGTGAGCTTGGCGTCATTGCTGTCAATGACTTGCCCATGCATATTTTTTCTTTTTCGTCGGGAGAGAGGAAAAAGTGATTCATACGAGGGACTGATTCATCTGTTGGAATTGTGACTGTCTTGTCAGTGCAGGCGCCAAGCCCACTTCCCGCTAACTTAAACGATAAAATACGCCCGGATTATGTCGGTGTTTCAACATTTGTATTTAAACATCCTTCATTTGGTTTGACGTGATATTTTCCAGAGTAGTTTTTTTTTTTAAGTTGTTTCTCCACTTAAACCCACTTCATGGTAGAACTAAAGAGATTAAATTTGAAGCCTTCGAAGGCCATGCCTTTGGTTCATCCATCCTTTTAATATATTCAGTGTTTTGCAGACTGAATAGCCTTCATTTTTAATCGATTCAGCATTCCCTTTAAGGAAATTAATTGATTATGTAAGAAGATCCTGTGTATTTGTCCAATTGTTTGCATGGAACAGTAAACTGTTAATGTGGCCTTTGTGTCCCCCCCCCCCCCACTAACTTTGAATTTGCATGCTTTTTTTTTTACAAAAAACTTTGTCCTCTACACTTTTAATCCCTTCCATCGAAAACACTGACAGGTGACAATGCTGAATTCCAAGGCATCATTTCATGTCATTGATGTTGAATTTTAAGTTTATAATACAATATTACGATGTGTATCGGAGTAGTAGGTTGTGAGGGCGTGATTTAGAACGGGGTCCACTGGTGCGCTGTTGTAAACACAGTAATGAACATTTGAGTTACATAAAACGCAAGGAATTTCTGAACGAGTTGAATCGCTGTTGGTTAAATTTTTTTTTAGCACAAGTCAATTGCATTCATGTGTGTAAAATATGCGATATTTCTTCAACAGTTTCAAATTGTCCGCTACTAGTTCGTTGCCTTGACTGTCATGTATTTCGGAGTCACTCCTGACTGGTGTTTGGCCCTGAGAACGCTCCCTTTGCAAGGCTGTGCGTGCTACACTTTGTTGGCACTTTGACTCAGAACATCTGTCTTCAAGGTTTCTGGATAAAGTTTACATAATACATGTAAATGTATCCAAGAAGGCAACGCAAGGCAAAACCTTTGCCGTGTGCAGGGATAGAGTCATATTGTCCGCAAACATTAAAGTTACCTCTTTCTTGATATCTGACCTTTACATGGCAATGGATTTTTGGATTGTGGTCTCATGAGGTAGGTCATTGAGTGGCCCTGCAACATTTTTAAAAATCTGTACTTGTGGGTTATCAGGATACATCGCTTTAAAAATAGGTTAGGTTAGTTGTCATTTGTTTAAATAAAATATAATAACTTTCAAGTATAGGTCATTTATCCACACACATTAACCCAACCTAAACTAACCTAACCCAACCTAAACTAAACTAACCTAAACTAACCTAACCCAACCTAAACTAACCTAACCTAACCTAAACTGAACTAACCTAAACTAACCTAACCTAAACTAACCTAACCTAACTTAACTTATTTTTAAAGCGATGTATCCGGATAACCCACAAGTACCTAAAAATCCTACTGCCTAGATATTCAGGGTAGAATTAATTACTCTGGAATGTAGGTGGGTTATATAGTCTAGGAAGAGTGCAGCAGCTATAAGATTAGCGAGTCAGGAAAAGCCAGTGGAACGCATCTGGTGCATACACACTGATGTGTACTGGTTCTTAACTTTTATTTATCATTGCTTTATGTTGAATTAAAGCTGTGTATGCATTGGAATAAATAAATAAATGATAATCTTTTTCTTTCTTTCTTTTTCAAATGTTATCTACAGAATGTTGCTATTTGGTTTAACCTATCCTTGTTTGTTTTGAGGAGGCAACTGATTCAGGTTCCTTCCTGTATCAACTGTTGTGATGGAGGTGTCATTTTTGTGTCTGCGTTCAGTTTGCACCCACTGCCCTCTACTTCTCGCTCCCTCTTAAGTCGTCGTACTAAGAAGGTCGGCGTGTGTCTGTATTTTTACTTTTGATGTAGCCAGCCCAAAACCTTTCCTGCGGTACTACTTGCGTCAGGTTTGGAGGGGGCGGAGGAGTTCTAAGTCTCCAGGCACGTCACAAAATACACCTTGCAGTTCTAATCCGTGTTACGTCATTATATTCAACACTTTTTAGCATCTACAGTTGGCAGTACGTTTAAATCATTCAGCTACATGATTTCTGCATCAATTTTTAAAGTACTTTCTCCAGGGGCACTGAGAAATGGAGGATTTATAGTTTGTTGTCGCCGTTAAATGCGCTCGTGTGTTTTATGGCTTTGCAGCTCTGTGGATTTCCTGCATATAAACTTTGTTTCATGTTTATATTTTTATTTTGTTTCTGTTACAGATTGATAAGAATGGAGATGGTTACATTGACTTGTCTGAACTCAAAGAGGCTCTCGATGTGTGCGGTTTTAAATTGCCAGGTTGGAAGGTGCGACAGATGATTGAGGAATACGATGACAAAAGACAAATACAACATAAAGGTCGACTTTCATTCGACGAGTTTGAAAAGGTACTCTTGTTCTTTTGCTGTGTAAATTTTTATTTTTTATTTATTTATTTATTTATCCCAACATGTAATTATTTCAGGTATACCACAGTTCCAAACTGCACATTTCTTCGTGTATGACAACTCTTTGTTTTGAAAACTCATGTTACATAAGCTTACATATACTACAGTAATACGTTCAGTGACTTAATTTGTTCATGAGAATATTTATTACTGTTCTTATTAATTTTGTTGTCATGGGGATGCTTTCGTTTAGTAATCTGTTCCAAAGCATGCCCGGGTATGATGCTTGTCATAATTCTTAATATTTAGCAAGTTTAGGCATGGAATTGAACTTCCAATAAATTAATTTTAACATAATATCTAATATTTGTTTCCTGTTTTAAATTCTAAGCATTTGTTGAAGCAAATTATTTGAAATCTAAAATTGCCTCAAAACTGGCATGTTATGCACGAGGAAATTTATTTCTCTGTTGCACAGTCCGTGCAAGTGGATAATTTTAATTTTGAGACCCATAATATTCGTTACCTGTTCGAACCAGACAGCTCCGACCAATTGAACTCAACGTCAGTTTGCTCGGTTTTGTTTCTGCCCCTGTGTGGTGAACAGCTCATAGTAAAAGGCTTTTGTAGTCGCTGAAAACACATGCGGAATATTTTTGTAATCGTAATTTTTGTTTTCGCTGTGGAAGTCATTAACATCTCATTTAATTTAAAAAAAAAAATTGCAGATGTGCCTAGAACTGAAATCAAATGAAGTGGCTAGCAAATTTAAACAGTTAGTGTCCAAGAAAGAGAACTTGGAAACGCTCGGCGGAATGTCAGACGCGTCCAGCGAAGGCACCACGCATTCGGTACGACTCGAGGAGCAGCTGGCCTTTTCCGATTGGGTCAACAGTAATCTGCGTGCAGATCCCGACCTGAAGCATCTCCTGCCGATTGATTCAGAAGGGAAAGCTCTGTACGACAAAGTGAAGGATGGCATTCTTCTCTGGTGAGATCTGTTTGTGGAATTTGAGGTCCCTCGTATGAGATTTTAAGGGAAACGGGCATCTACGTTTGCAAATTGCAAAGCCTCGGGAAGAATCTGTCCTTGGCACAGATTTGTTGTTAGAGCCTGAAATGTTTCACAGCCCTTTATAAATCTCTGTAGAACGTTACTTTGAAACACTTTTGTTACATTTGCTGCACAAAAATATATATAAATATTATATTTACTAGACGATGGATAATATCCAAGTAAACTTTTATTCAATTAAACTAGCATTTGTTATAGTAAAATAATCCGAGTGCATGGTACTTTGGTGGGAGATGAACAATGTCTTAATTGTTTTGGCATTTATCGTGCTTCAAACTCGCTGACGTTTGATCGTCAGATCGCGCACTCGTTATCACTCTGTGACATCCGTGTTGGGTGTGGGCACGCATTTCCTTTACATTGGAGGGTCGTGGTGCCGTGTAATTACAAGTGTCCGGCAATTTTGTGTCATCCCCACTTCCATTTCACATGTCAGTTTCATACAGATTATCAGTTACGTCTGATAATTCACCTAATTGCTCAACTTTTATCAGTCTGACCTGTCTTCGCAAAGTAATGCACACACAAATGTAAAACTTTTAATATTTTCCTGTCAAATCACAATTTTTTAATAATAAGATAATAAAATATAAAATATTTAAAATATCATTTCACGTTCCGCATCGAATGATCCATTTACAAATATTTTATTATCTTATTATTAAAAAAATTGTGATTTGACGGAAAATATTAAAATATTAACTTAATTCACAATATGACGCAAATATACTACCTTAAAAACTTTTAATGTTCAACACAACAGCAAACTGCTGAAACAAGGATAATGTGCCCACTAAACTTTAAAAAGAAGATTCGATCCTCCGTATCGATCATTGTTTTGTCTTTCATATTAATGTTGATGGACATTAGAGGTGATGCATGTTCCTATAAAAGTATTTACCATAATTAAAATACAGTGTGAATTAGATTTTAAAGGGTCATCAGCCCTTGGATTATTTATTTTTGTTTTGCAGCAAAATCATCAACCATTCATGCCCAGACACGATCGACGAACGTGCAATCAACAAAAAGAACCTGACTCTGTATACAAAACATGAAAATTTAACCCTTGCCTTGGTCTCGTCACAAGCCATCGGATGTAACATAGTTAACATTGACGCTCACGATTTAGCAAAAGGAAAACCACATCTGGTTTTGGGTCTTCTTTGGCAGATCATTAGGGTAAGTAATCTTTGATGTCAAGATGGCACACTGTTTTGGTCTTCAGAACTTGTTAGTTCACTTGGGTCACCCAAGAAAATGATAATGCATTTATGCGCTGTCATACTTATCACGGCTGTAGTTTCAGACACGAATGTGATCATTTTAGTCAGTCAGTGCTTAAAATAATTGGTAGTTGATATGAACTTAACATTATTAATGTTAAAGTGTCCTGCGTCATTTGTTGAAATGTTTTTGCATCGTATTATTTCAATCAGTCCTCCGTTGTTGGTGCTCTTTTGTTAGCCGCGTCCCTTCTTCAAGAGACGAAGCTGCGGGCGAAATTGGCATTTTAAAATTTTTAATACTCTGGTGAGTGATAATAAGTCCTGAAGAAATTATGTGTCTTGTAAATTATCTGTCGTTATATACAACGGTGCCTGGAATCTCGCAAGGGAAGTATTCTTAAGTACCGCGTTCGCTACTCAAGTGTACGAGTTGATATATTTATATGTTAGAATTTGTGGATAACATCTTTTGCATAAAGACTGGCCGCATGTGCGGATCCGTCGGGAAGAAACTTGCAGGAAGGTTTATCACTACGTAATTATGAGTCTGTGTGGTCACATGTTAAGTTCCCTGTTACCGTTACTTATCTGTGAAGTTGTACTTTCCTTAATGTACTGAACGTGACTGTCCATATTAATAAATAAGCATAATTTAAAATCACTTTGTTACCAGAATCGAAATTTAGCGTTGCTGAGCAAAAACAAAGCGTGTATCTCCCATTTAAACTTTTGTGTTTACAGTTTTGTAGAGTTAAAAGAGTTCATTGGGGGCTGCCCTAAAAATCATACTCCTTAGGGTTGTTGTTGTTGTTTGTTTCTGTGGAAGTCATTAACATCTCATTTAATTTAAAAAAAAAAATTACAGATGTGCCTAGAACTGAAATCAAATGAAGTGGCTAGCAAATTTAAACAGTTAGTGTCCAAGAAAGAGAACTTGGAAACGCTCGGCGGAATGTCAGACGCGTCCAGCGAAGGCACCACGCATTCGGTACGACTCGAGGAGCAGCTGGCCTTTTCCGATTGGGTCAACAGTAATCTGCGTGCAGATCCCGACCTGAAGCATCTCCTGCCGATTGATTCAGAAGGGAAAGCTCTGTACGACAAAGTGAAGGATGGCATTCTTCTCTGGTGAGATCTGTTTGTGGAATTTGAGGTCCCTCGTATGAGATTTTAAGGGAAACGGGCATCTACGTTTGCAAATTGCAAAGCCTCGGGAAGAATCTGTCCTTGGCACAGATTTGTTGTTAGAGCCTGAAATGTTTCACAGCCCTTTATAAATCTCTGTAGAACGTTACTTTGAAACACTTTTGTTACATTTGCTGCACAAAAATATATATAAATATTATATTTACTAGACGATGGATAATATCCAAGTAAACTTTTATTCAATTAAACTAGCATTTGTTATAGTAAAATAATCCGAGTGCATGGTACTTTGGTGGGAGATGAACAATGTCTTAATTGTTTTGGCATTTATCGTGCTTCAAACTCGCTGACGTTTGATCGTCAGATCGCGCACTCGTTATCACTCTGTGACATCCGTGTTGGGTGTGGGCACGCATTTCCTTTACATTGGAGGGTCGTGGTGCCGTGTAATTACAAGTGTCCGGCAATTTTGTGTCATCCCCACTTCCATTTCACATGTCAGTTTCATACAGATTATCAGTTACGTCTGATAATTCACCTAATTGCTCAACTTTTATCAGTCTGACCTGTCTTCGCAAAGTAATGCACACACAAATGTAAAACTTTTAATATTTTCCTGTCAAATCACAATTTTTTAATAATAAGATAATAAAATATAAAATATTTAAAATATCATTTCACGTTCCGCATCGAATGATCCATTTACAAATATTTTATTATCTTATTATTAAAAAAATTGTGATTTGACGGAAAATATTAAAATATTAACTTAATTCACAATATGACGCAAATATACTACCTTAAAAACTTTTAATGTTCAACACAACAGCAAACTGCTGAAACAAGGATAATGTGCCCACTAAACTTTAAAAAGAAGATTCGATCCTCCGTATCGATCATTGTTTTGTCTTTCATATTAATGTTGATGGACATTAGAGGTGATGCATGTTCCTATAAAAGTATTTACCATAATTAAAATACAGTGTGAATTAGATTTTAAAGGGTCATCAGCCCTTGGATTATTTATTTTTGTTTTGCAGCAAAATCATCAACCATTCATGCCCAGACACGATCGACGAACGTGCAATCAACAAAAAGAACCTGACTCTGTATACAAAACATGAAAATTTAACCCTTGCCTTGGTCTCGTCACAAGCCATCGGATGTAACATAGTTAACATTGACGCTCACGATTTAGCAAAAGGAAAACCACATCTGGTTTTGGGTCTTCTTTGGCAGATCATTAGGGTAAGTAATCTTTGATGTCAAGATGGCACACTGTTTTGGTCTTCAGAACTTGTTAGTTCACTTGGGTCACCCAAGAAAATGATAATGCATTTATGCGCTGTCATACTTATCACGGCTGTAGTTTCAGACACGAATGTGATCATTTTAGTCAGTCAGTGCTTAAAATAATTGGTAGTTGATATGAACTTAACATTATTAATGTTAAAGTGTCCTGCGTCATTTGTTGAAATGTTTTTGCATCGTATTATTTCAATCAGTCCTCCGTTGTTGGTGCTCTTTTGTTAGCCGCGTCCCTTCTTCAAGAGACGAAGCTGCGGGCGAAATTGGCATTTTAAAATTTTTAATACTCTGGTGAGTGATAATAAGTCCTGAAGAAATTATGTGTCTTGTAAATTATCTGTCGTTATATACAACGGTGCCTGGAATCTCGCAAGGGAAGTATTCTTAAGTACCGCGTTCGCTACTCAAGTGTACGAGTTGATATATTTATATGTTAGAATTTGTGGATAACATCTTTTGCATAAAGACTGGCCGCATGTGCGGATCCGTCGGGAAGAAACTTGCAGGAAGGTTTATCACTACGTAATTATGAGTCTGTGTGGTCACATGTTAAGTTCCCTGTTACCGTTACTTATCTGTGAAGTTGTACTTTCCTTAATGTACTGAACGTGACTGTCCATATTAATAAATAAGCATAATTTAAAATCACTTTGTTACCAGAATCGAAATTTAGCGTTGCTGAGCAAAAACAAAGCGTGTATCTCCCATTTAAACTTTTGTGTTTACAGTTTTGTAGAGTTAAAAGAGTTCATTGGGGGCTGCCCTAAAAATCATACTCCTTAGGGTTGTTGTTGTTGTTTGTTTGTTTGTTTTTTTTTTTTTTTTTGTTTTTTTTTATTTTATTTTATTTTATTACAATTAGTAATACTGACAAAGTTGTGAGATGATTACCGCTAATGTCGCTTGACATGTGGTTATAGATTTTCAGAAAATACAAAAGTTTGGTTTAATAATTCTTTGTACAACATGGCAGCTGCATGAGAAAAGAATTTTTGAGTCCTGTGAAGCATTTTACGATGCCAAAATTGATTTACTGCGCTTAAAGAAGATTCTGATAACATGCGATTTGTATAATTTGAAGCTGGAGTTGTAAGACAGGTGGTGTAATCATTTATTAACAGTTCAGAATTTGCAAAGAACGCGTATGCGTATTCCAGTTTGGAACGCATCTTTTTGACATCTACACGAAGTCACGTCTTTGTAGCGTTAGTGTTAAAGAATACTTATAAAATATTTACAGAACTGTTTTTGCTCGTAGAATTGAAGGGCCGTCAGAAACGTTGATGATTTTTGCAAATCCCTTTTCATGTTTTGTGAGTGCAGTATTGTTTAACAAATATAAGATTTGAGGTTTTCGCAGCGGTGAGTATGAAGATTTCCGTATTCTGGGTTGTTGCGCTGTGTAGTCTGGTCGATGTTAACCAACGTTTCAGAGGTCTTACTGCCTCCGTCATCAGGGCGATGAAGATTTCTGTCTTCTGGGTTGTTGTGCTGTGTAGTCTGGTCGATGTTAACCGACGTTTCAGAGGTCATACTGCCTCCGTCATCAGGGCGTGATGACGGAGGCAGTATGACCTCTGAAACGTTGGTGGACATCGACCTGTCTACACAGCACAACAACCCAGAAGACAGAAATCTTCTTGTTTAACAAATGCTTGTCTTGAATTGTATGTGAACATTCTTCGTTAATACGATGAAAGAGTTGTACTAAAGGAACGGTGGTTTCATGGAGTTAACTGCGCTGCCTTTTTGATTGTGTGTCGTGTTAATGTGTAAAATTGTATTTCAGATAGGACTGTTCAATCAAATCACTCTGGAGAACTGTCCTGGATTAACCACTCTTTTGTTGGACGGGGAGCGCATCGAAGATTTAATGAAACTCTCGCCAGAAGCGATACTGTTAAGATGGGTTAACCATCATCTGGAAAGGGCTGGTGTAGCCAGGTAAGGTGCCTCAGCTGCTGTCAGAATTAGTGAATTCTGTTTATTGTCAACAGAGCTTGTGTGTGTAAGTGAATTCTTATATTCCAGGCGGTGCAATAACTTCCAAAATGACATCTCAGACTCCGAAATTTACTCGCACCTGCTGAAACAAATAGCGCCAGCAGAGAGTAATGTTACATTAGAAGCTCTTTTGGTAAGTAATTGAAAATAATTTATAAATATATCAGTACAGGAAGAAGCAGAGTGGAACATTCGGCAGTTTCGTGGGGGTTTTGTGACTCGTGTATATCAACGTGTTAAAAACCTAGTTTCGTGGATGTGGAGTCAGACACTGCTAACAAAATTTAAAAAACATTTTTCATAATATTTTCTGGAGTAGTCACAAAAACAAATGTCTGTTAATTCGCACAAAGGAACTCGGTGCACAGTGAACTGTTTTATGTCGGGTCGCGTTCTCCGTATGCAGTGATGTGCTGCGTGCAGCAGGCATTATACTTCAAGGAAAATCATTCATAAGGTTAGAAATTGTCTGATATACGCTCTGTTTGTATGCCCGTATGTTACCTCGTGATTTGTAAAGCGTTCGCTTTTGACCAATCTTTCGATGTGTGGTCAGCTCTGACCCTGCTAAGGAATGATTTGAAAGAATCCACAAAAGAATTTTGTTTACTGAGATAATTTGTGATGAGTCTAGCAGATTTATAATAATCATATTACGTCTTTGTTCTTCAATAGAAATATAAACAAAAGTAAGCAGTTTGAGAGAGTTCCTTCTCACCATTTGCATTTGTTCATGTATGTGTATCGGTGGAACATTTGTTAAATCCGTTCCAGTTTTCCCAGTGCATGTTCTTGCACATTATACTAACAATTAATCGAAGTGCAGTCTTTTATTGTGTAACACTTATCTTTTTGAAGATTTCCGTCTTCTGGGTTGTTGCGCCGCGTAGTCTGGTCGATGTTAACCAACGTTTCAATATTTAAAATTTACAATAAGATAATTAAAAAAAGGAAGATATTCCTTTTTTTAATTATCTTATTGTAAATTTTAAATATTTTAAATATAATTGTGATTAGACGGACAAACCGAATAATTAATTGAATAGTTTTAAAGTAATGTTTGTTGCTAAGTTAATTAATGGTATCTTAGGAACAAAATCACTTGAACAGAGCTGAAATAATGTTGCAACAAGCTGCTAAGTTGGGTTGCCGAAGCTTCGTGACGCCTAGTGATGTCATCAATGGGATTTACAAACTAAACTTGGCATTTGTTGCCAATCTGTTCAACAACCATCCAGGCCTAGACCGTCCTGAGGGCGACATCGAAGGGCTCGAGAATCTTGAAGAGACAAGAGAAGAGAAGAGTAAGTCACTCACCCGTTTGTATTGCTGTCATGTATGTAGTCTTGGTTAACATTTGAATCACTCTGTTTACGTCAGCTAACGCTTTATTATAACCAGACGTATTATACGATTTTATTTATGTTGATAACGTGTGCTGTTACGATTCTTCTCGTTATCTTGCAGCATACAGAAACTGGATGAATTCGATGGGAGTGCTTCCATATATAAATTGGCTGTATTCAGATCTTGCAGATGGCCTTGTGATCTTCCAGTTGTATGATATAATCAAACCAGGCATTGTCAATTGGAACAGGGTACACAAGTAAGCACCCAGTTTCCCCTCCTTGTTTCCGTATTTCAGTAATAATTGAATTCGGTTGAATCGTTGAATTTGTCGAGAGAGAAGTGAATGCCGTTCTAAATAATCGCTCCTTCCAACCCGCAGGAAATTCTCGAAGCTACGAAAATTCATGGAGAAACTAGAAAACTGCAATTACGCTGTTGAACTTGGCAAACAATTGAAGTTTTCGCTGGTTGGAATTGCGGGTCAAGATATTAATGACGGGAATGCCACGCTAACTCTAGGTAGGTTTTTAGTGTGATTGGTCGTTTTGTTTTGTGCCACATTGTGTAGGAGCAACTAGACAGAATTCTGCATGGGCTTTTTAAACATGATGAGAGTTGTATTTGACGTTTTCACAGCAGTGAGCGCAAAGATGGCTGTCCTCTGGGTTGTAATGCTGTGTAGTCTGGTAGAGAAATTTACCAGTTTTTCAGAGATCCTTGCTGCCTTTACAATCAGGGTGACGAGTGAGCCGTGTGTGTGGAATTAGTTTTGAGTTGCGGGATCTGATCTCACGATAAGAGTTCTGCTTCAGGTGTATATAACACTTCACACTTCTGAATGGTTTGTTATTAAAAGAATGAAATTTTTGAATGAAATAATTTTTATTTTAGGTGATAAATGACGCGTTTTAAATTTGTTAATACGTAGCGACTGATGCTTTGGCACTTCGGTATTTTTGTGACCGGTATTTCTGATTTCGAACTGTGTGTTACAGTTCTTTCTTTTCTTTTCTTTTTTTCCAGCATTGATCTGGCAGTTGATGAGAGCGTACACACTTTCAATATTAACGCAGTTAGCCAACACAGGAAGTCCCATAGTAGAGAAAGAGATAGTTACGTGGGTAAATAATAAACTTGCCAATTCTCAAAAGAAGAGCTCGTTGAAGAGTTTCCAAGTAAGTGGTTTCACATTCCTACAGTGTATTAAATTAGTTCATAGTTGCTCTTTTTAAATGACGTGTACTCAGCCGTCGTAATCCATGTACTCCGTTATCTGTTACTCAGGATTCGTCTATAGCAGATGCTAAAGTTGTCATTGACCTGATAGATGCAATTAAACCTGGAACTATCAACTATGAACTGGTGAAGGACGGTGGACCTCAAGAGGTGAGTTACGTCATGGCTTAGCCTACCTTTCTTTTTCCCTGGCAAATAACAGATAGCTTGTATAATATTACTTTAATGGGACACAACTATTGCAGATTTGTGACTTGTACCTGCCTAATCAATGGTTTGGATAATAAATTGTGTAAAATCATATTTTACTCTTTCATCTTATTTAATATCTCGTACTTAGTCGAAAAGCGTTTCGAACGAAAGGTCTGAGTGTATTTTTTTATGAGCTGTTTTTGAGGGAATTTAATAAAGTTTGATTTGAGATTAATGTGAAGTAGAGATCAAAATGATAACCTAACGTGACTTAGCGTTGATCTCCTAGTACAGAATTCTATTCAGTGTCTTAGAGCTGTCATGAATGTGACATAGGCAGTAAGCATTTCATATAAAGAGCATGTGAATTGTGTAAAAGTTTTGTGCGTGGTTTGATCTGACTTTATGAACTGTTTGTTCCAGGATAACCTGGCAAATGCAAAATACGCTATTTCAATGGCCAGGAAAATGGGGGCTCGGGTGTATGCCCTTCCAGAAGATATCACTGAAGTTAAACCAAAAATGGTCATGACGGTATTTGCGTGCCTCATGGCCATGGATTACATTCCAAATATGGATGAAAAGCAATTGTAAAGCTACATTGATTCATTACTTTCCATTTATACATAGATACTTTGAAAGGTTTTTTTTTTTATTTTGAATATAATATTAATATTATATATTATTATGAACATTATATACTTGGTTTGCTTATGTGATTAGAAATTAAATAAGTTTACTACTGAAGCATTCCATATATTAATAAAATCATTGTGAAATTCAAAGAAAACTTCAAAGATAGTTGTCAGCTTTCCATCGAGAAATCATACGCGGTAAAGATGCGTAACTTTGATCGAATATTTAACGAAAGAACACTCGCAAGTTCAAGGGTCCTCAGTTTGTCTGTTGTGAGTGTTCTTTCTTGTCTCTATCTCTTTTTTCTGTCCGTCATTTAAAAAGAATTGAATGTGTAATTGGTTATACAGTTTAAACAAAATGTTTGATTGCTTGGAAGGTTTATGAAGGACGGCTCACGATACAGTAACCTAAATGATATTGGGGAAACCTCGGAATTGTCTAACGAAGTTAGTGACGTTAAATATACGATATTATCGATGGCTACTCTCTTGTGGAAGTAACGACAGTAGAATTATTCCAGATTCACTAGCGGAAGTTGTAAAGAATCCTAAGGTGTTTAAACGTGGTTGTTGTGCAGTCTCCACAGTTATATTTTATACTTGTAGTAGCAAGGGCACATATTAAAATTTCGTCATTGAAATGAGTGAAGTGGCTTGTCTTTCAGACTAAGGTGTTGGAACAGAAGAATAATAATGACTTGGATATTTAAATTACAACATTACTGTTGCGCTGGTATTACCATACTGTAATTGAAGTGCTGTGTGACAACTTTGTGTTTGTATCATCATACAGTTAACGTAACGTGTGATAAATATATTAAGACTGAACTTTTTTCCCCCATTTTTTAAGAAAATGAGGAAGCAGTAGTTTGTTTTTTTTAGTTTTCCATTTTTTAAGAAAATGAGTAAGCAGTAGTTTTTTTTTACAGTGTGAAATTGACCAATTTTTTTAAAAAAATAATAATAATTGCATTCCAGTTTGTTCCAACAAAAATTTAAGATATAATGTGCAGATGACAGCCAGCGTACAAGACAGGCATTTATTTATAATTTTTAAATACAGTAACGCCATTCCAAGTGTGCCTATGGCTTCTTCCCCATTCTCAGAATAGGAAACATTCCGTATATTTCAGGCAGAGACATTTTTGTGTGTTCGGGATGTTATTTAATTACTGATGGTGGACAGAAGTATTCCGGTGCGTGACGTGTCGTGAGCGCACGGTGAATTTGTTGTAATTTGTATTTTGTTTCATGTATGTGTAATTGTGTAAATAGCCTTGTCCCGTGTAGAATACAATTCTGCGTATCTGTTCCATCACTTTTCGCGCAGACTTCCAGTAATTGTGCCACGATTTAAGAATCATCTTCTTATGCATTATGTTTCAAAATAAGACATCATGCGCTTAAATCATTTAACTACACCTGTTGATTAACTTGTTTATAATTTTCCAAGCTTTCGAATATTTTGGTGGACTCTTGATTAGGTGAGATGAAAATGGAGCCAGATCCCTCTATGATGGGGTGTGTTACCATTGGTCAGAAATGTTTCGAGCCTTTGTAAATATAGAGCTTATTCTGCAATCATATTGAAGTTTTATTATTACTATTATTATTATGTTTATTTTGATTATTTAAATATCAGTATGAAAAACATTCCTTTTTTTGTTTGTCTTAAAATGATTCAAAATGGGTGTATAAAAGGTAATAATTAAATATTTCTTTTATATTGTTGCCACTTGTCTTGAATACTACAAAATATACATCATGAAACTTTCTTGGTGTCTGCAGAGTTTTGTTGACCTTCGTCGACCATGTGTCGTGGCTTACGTGCAGTCCCGCTGACTGCGCTGCACACTAGCATGCCATTAAACTGTTCGCCAGGTTTGTTTATAACATCAGCAGCGGAGTGAACTTTAAAACCATCAAGTTTTCCTAATGCTCATTAACAAATTTCACACACATTAGTTAGTATTTTCTAATTTTTTTATTAATCTTAATCAAATTTCCCTCCAGTAGGGGTACAGCTTTCTTATTGCTATTTCCAATGGACTTATTTTGTAAAACACACATAATTTATAGCCCTCTTTATCGTTTAATAATATTTTCATATTTCTCAACAAAAAATATCCTTTGCTACTGTCGTGTGTTAGAATGTTTGTATAATATATTCATCAATTATATAATTGATGAATATATTGAGGAAGCACCCTTGTTCTGCTTTCAGATTTAATTATCAGTGATACTCTCTGAAGTTCCCAGATGGCATTTGATGGGCCTCCAAAACTTTATTAATGTATCACTGATATACAGATTCATTTTCATAAAGAATTAGGGAAAATTTATAAATTAGCATAATTCATACCACAACATAAAATATTTGCCAAATTATTTGTAACATGTAAATATAAGAAATAAAGGATACACAAGTCCCTCAACTTATCCTGTGCTGTGACGTTATGATCTTGTACTAGATCACATCTTTCCTTGAAATGGATTTATTTAAAGTTAATAGATCTAAAGACAGAACGCTGTGTGTACACTAGGAATATCAGTTTTAAGCGTCGAAATATTTGGAATTCATCGCTGCAAGGAACAAATACTGCAAAACCCTGATAAAATGCCTATTAATAAACTGTGGACACTACGCATCAGCGTCTTCATTATCATTATTAATACATATTAAATCAGGTTATAAAATAATTTCAGTTATAAGTATATTAGAATTTTGATTTTTTACAAAACTACTTTCAAGGTTTCATTAAATGGGTCCTGTTTTAAGATTTGATGGGTAAGTGCATGTACACTGAGAAGTTGCAGGTGTGCTGTTGCAAAATACTGTGGCCCATTCTTTTTTTTTCTTTTTTTGGAAAATAAATGGTAACACTCGCGGAGGAATCAGAAAAACGAAAAAGCAGGCAACTTGATTTCCATTCATTTCATCTAATTTACATGTTTGAAATTTATGATATTAGGCTCTGCAAATATTAACCTCAACTTGCTGTTTACTTATAGAATAGTTTATTTAATTGAAACAAAAATGCCATATTAAACTTTAATTATTTCAGGCAGAAATGTCACAGAAGTCGAACATACTCCAATTAATGCTAAATTGTAATTGGTGTTCAGAAGAGCGCAGCTGATAGAATTACGTGATGGAGAACATGGACATTGCTTTATTGCATTTAGTTTTGTGTAGGCTGTGAGATTTTTTTAAGGATCCATTTCTTTATTATACATTTTAAATATAATACGTTGTGGTAGCGAATGACCTTGTGATGGCGTTAAGTACCTATGAAATTGTGAAAATATATCGCAGACAGTAACATCTGTTTTTTGCAAGAGATTGTGGTATTAATGTATGGTAAGATATGGATTTTTTTGTATCTAGTGCAGGCTTCAATATTAAATTACAAATTAATTTGTATCAATATTGAGGAAGGATTGGAATTAAAGTTGTGTAAAAATGTTGTATGTGCCCCTAATGTCTGGGGTTCCATGATGACTTGCCATTAAAATGTGGACCCGTAATGCACGATTTGTATCGAGTTTCTCCACGTGTGGCTGGATTAGTACTATAATATTAATATGTTTTCAAATCTCACTTTAATTGGTGTAACAAACTTCATCTCCTAGCAGTTTTCATTTTGTACTTTCTTTAATGGCTGAGGGTAGTTAAGGACTTATTTTTGTTGTGGTTATTCCATTGTTTTGTGAGTTTGTAGGAAAGAAATGTATACTAAGTAAACAATCTTCACATAATCGAAAAATCTCCAAGATAAGAAAATGAATCAGAGTCTACAGTATTTTGTAAAACTTTTTCTTGTAGTCTGTAAAAGGCGTACGCTACCATGAAACCTTTTGTTTACATCTGAAACATTACCTCGATCCCTACAGTGGATAATCGGAGGAAATTTTGGACTGTTAAACTTCAGTTAACGGCAGTGTTTGTTTGTTATGTTGAGTTATGTCCAACTATTTGTAATTTTTAATGGAAACTCATCTTGATTTCTGTTTTCTAACCAGTTATGCTGTATTCTTAGGTTAATATTTTTGAGTCTTGATGGTATATCTTGTAGGAGCAGAGCTTATAGTGTTGAACGAAACGCGTCGTTGGTTGTGGTCTGCCGTACCGTCCATTGTGCCGAAATCATGATACATGATGGAAGTTGACCCCTTTGTGAGTTGGTATACCTTTTGTTTCTTCTGTGACAGTATTCGCCAATGTATTCAGTTTAACATTATACATACAGTCATCTGTCGCCGTACGTGATATAGGACTAATGCTTGTGTGTATTGTATTCCGCGTAGGCTGCGTTTAATGACGTTATTCAGCAAGGTATATGAATTTAAGGTGTCTCTAGTATGTATTAATTATAGAGTAAGTAAAATAACTGCATTGAAACTTAAAAGGAGTGTTTGATGGAAAATGTAGCATTTTATACAAATTTTATACAAGAATTAATTCCGCTGTATGCCATATAAGATTTTTAATGTTGTGTATGTGTGAGATACCACTGTAGCGCAGCAAACTAACCAAAGAATTTGTAGTAGTGTCATTGTGTGTCAGAATCTGTGTTCATTAGTGGTGAAGGAGGCAGCGAACTGAGACGTAGAATCCTGTAGCGTATCGGTAGTGTAAAGAAAAAGGAAACTGATCATGTGCCTTGTTTTAAATACATTTTCTTTGGTGAAATATGGTTCGCTGGGAAAAATTATGCTGAGAATTTTGATACCATATCAAGATTTTACTTTGTTTCGTTTGTCTTTTCTTCGAGAATCTGGGGTTCGTATACTCTGTTCTGCTACTTTTGTCAGTCACAAATGAAAAATGTTTCGAAACACCATTCCTACATTCCAGAAGTACAGTTTTGATGAATTGGGGTGGATTTAGTGTGCGTCGTTAAAGTATGTGGAAATGAATGTTATTACAGAATTTTGAAATACAAATATGTAAAAGAACATGTATTTGCAAGTCACATTCAGAAAATGTGTTTCGGGAATAATAAACTAACATCCGCAAATACTTGTGTTAGCATCTATGTTGGGCTAACACGAAGGACGTGACGCTTGAACATAGAAGCTGAAACTGAATTTTATGGTGTACGAAGATAAAATATCATCTGTTTGATTTAAATTGATTGTGGAATGCAAAGTTTCAAAAGAATGCTAATTCATGGAAGTATGTACATATCACTTTTCTCTAGTTTAATTACTCTTAATAATGATAAACTTTTTTTTTTGTTTGATTGTAAATTGTGTGTGACATAATTAGTACTGGAGGGGTAAAATGTGCAATTATCAGAGTTCTTTCTTTTCTTAAATAATTTGTGTGGTATTTGTTTAATGTGTTATATCTTATAGTCTCTTGAAAAATGTTCTAATGCTTGCTTTACTGTTCACTTGCCATTACGACAACTTTATAGTGCTGAAAATTATGTATTTTTAACATTCTAGTGATCAGCATAAAATACATGATTGTAATTAGAGACATTTGGCAACTCCATTTTATATCCACCTCTAATTTGCCTTTTCCCTTTTGTCTTTAGTTGCAACTTCCACCGATTTTATTTTTCTTATTTATCTTGGTTTACAAAATTGCAACAGTATTGATTAATGATGGTAACCAGTACTGACCGAGAAACATACAAATACGTTAATTGCTTTATAATTTAAATTCTCGGCTGTTTTGAAGCGCCACATGAACATTTTTCTCAGGAAGGTGAAACTTAATTGATTCTTAACTTTATTATATTGCTTCAAAATTAGCACTTCTTTCAAACAGACTTGCTCAAGGTCAGACTTCGGTTAATTTGTAGCGTGTACACGCTCCTTCAGGCTGTCTTATGCGAGTTACAAATCTGTCCCAATTTTATTTCTAGTGCAATATGTAGATATGTATGAAAGTGAGGTTAGTGTAAAATACAGCCTTCTTCCATGAAAGTTTGGAGATTTGTAGAAACTACTTGAAATGACTGTTCAGCATTGTTGGTCCTTGACATGTGCCGAAGTAGTGTCATTAATTGGGTAAACAAATGTAATTTGTGTTTTATTATTGCTTGTAAACTGAAAAATAACGTGTTTTAAAGTCAACAGAAAATGTCTTCTTGGAAATACAATTTAAAACTATTCTTGCCATAGGAAGGTTTCACATAATAATTTACCTATATGTCGAAGATGGCTGTCTTCTGGGTTGTAGCGCAGTCCTTGCTGCCTCCATCATCAGGGCGATGATGATGGAGGCAGCAAGAACCTCCTAAAATTGCATCAAATTCGTTGACTCGTTGCTAAGAAGGTTAATTTCCTGATCCATTTCATCAGTTCCCTTACCACACCAGAATTTCCTGTTGTGAATAACCGGAAACCGCGTGAGGTCTGTGAATCGTAAGTGTAACATTACGCGGCTTTTAAACTCTGTAAATGTGAGCAGAAACTCGATCGATAATCCTGAGTGAAAGTTACTTGAAGCTATGCGACGCGGTGACTTCTGCAACGCCAAACTGTTCATTGTTGTTATTTATTGCCAGTGTTGTTTCAATAAATGTGTGACCGATTAATTGAGTAACCGGTTCGTAAGATAACTTACATCAAAAGTAGCTGTAGTTCAGGATGACCCCTCTAAATACGTGGTTTAGCCTTTTGACGCGGGGGGGGGGGGGGGGGGTTTTTTTGTATTGTCAGGCTGAAAGCAATGCAACCTTAACAATTACTACGCGTCGAAGCATGAAATGAGGAGGTTACGAGCGCAGTCAAGGGAGAAGCGATGGGGAAAACCCAGGTGGAAAACGCAACAACTCTCACGCCTCTCTTTCTTGGTACTGCAGCAATGGAAACCGTCCAGCTTTCTTGTTCGTCTCTCCGTGATTCATGTAGGTTTGTACGCCAGATGCATCTGCTGTTGCGTTGTGTATTTGGATTCGTTTCCATGAACTGAGGATTCGCACAGTCTGCGGCGTAAGCCAAGTTTCCTCTTTTATGAAGAACAGTGGGAAGGTTACAACTAACTCATCTGGGGCTTTTCAGTCCGAAGTATTTCTAATCTAGAGGATTTAAATCTAAAATATTTATAATCTAGAGGGTTCTGAATTCCGAAATATTTCTAATCTAGAGAGTTCTCAATTCCGAAATATTTCTAATCTAGATGGTTTCTTAAGTCCGAAGTATTTCTAATCTAGAGGGTTTCTAAAAAAGATTTAAGTCTAAAATATTTATAATCTAGAGGATTTAAGTCTAAAATATTTATAATCTAGAGGATTTAAGTCTAAAATATTTCTAATCTAGAGGGTTTGTTAAGTCCGAAGTATTTCTAATCTAGAGAGTTTCTCAAGTCCGAGATATTTCTAATCTAGAGGATTTAAGTCTAAAATATTTATAATCTAGAGGATTTAAGTCTAAAATATTTATAATCTAGAGGATTTAAGTCTAAAATATTTATAATCTAGAGGATTTAAGTCTAAAATATTTCTAATCTAGAGCTTTTCAGTTCGAAGCTGTTATAATTTAGACTGTTTCAGCCACAAAATAAAATTGTCATGGGACACAAAAGATTCTGCATTCGACCCCGTCGAAGTTGATTCGAGATGTTTGTCCTACCTAGTAGTTAAAAGTCACAGGAAAATTGTCTTGAGGTATGTCGGTGGTAAAAAAAATAAATCCCGGTCTTATACTGGAATAACTGGTTCTTCAAGGTTTTCCTTGCAGTCTGACAATAGTGCGAGCCTTGCTGTCCTCCTACACATCGTGATCAGCCCTAAGGAAGCTTCAATCACCATCAAAGTGTCAATTAACGTGCACTCACTTTCACAGCCTAGAAATGTTTCCGTTCGTTTATAAGAAGCAGGAGAGTACTTTGGGGGTCTTTCTAGGTCAGAGGCTGTTAAATAATGCTTGGAAATCTTTGACGAACACAAGCCATTTCACCTTTCTCTTAGCTTCATTTCTTCGAACGCTGAATCAGGCCGCTCGGGACATTTCTTACTCATTAATCTCGACGTTATGTAGAATTTTATATTTTAACGTCGAAAAATGCTTTCCGAACGTAACTCTAGACCGCTTGTTACATGACGTCATGCGATTATTTGTGCATGTTTACCGCAAACAGAATTACTATTTTCTGTAATCGTGCGGGACGTCTCGACGGTTGAGGACATCCCGTGTTTAAGCGCGGTTTTAAGACAAGGCCGTGGTCTGGTGTCTCTGCAAAAACTACGTACTACTATACTTCTATCACTGAGGTCGTCAACAACATACAAATCCTTTCAAGAAGATAAAACTTCTCCGAACTCTTATGTCGCGCGGTAATCGTTCTGAGAACAACGAGATACTCGCACTTACTGCGTACTAATACGCCACGTACTAAAAGGAATTGTGTGAATTTTTGACTAAATAAAACATATGTTCTGGTATTTGGACTCAACAAAGTCCACACATTCACAATCTACTTGCAAATAGAAGTGACACATTTTTCAAGAGTTCTTCTCGCCAAAAAATTCTGCATGCATTTCCCTCTCATCTCTGTAACTCGTCGTAATATTCTTTATTAAACTTTCTGATAACACCAAAGACTTTAAATTTACCAGTCGATCTCGAATAAATATGGTCCTGAACCAACCCCAGGTATAATAACGAGATTGAAATCTAGCAGTCTGAGCTATTTTTTTCGATAAGACAACATTCATGTCCAAGTATCGGCTAAGGGCTTTGTACTTCTAGATTTTCCATTCCCCCAAATGATAGGACTGTACACATATTTACAATATTTTCGTCATTATCATTATCGGATATAATGCAATTAAATGTACTCTTCATCACTGGACTTCGACCGACGAACGAAGACTGAATTGGGCCTGAAAAGGATGTAAGTTACAGGAAAATGGTTAAAAACTACAGACCGCCGGGACCGGAAACGGAAATCCAGTCAGCTTTGTACTTTGAATTGTCTGTTTACGTCAGTCAGACATTCACTGCTCAGTGTTGTTCTTTTGTTAATAATTATTGTGGACTTCGACCATCTGTGCCACGCGTTAACGTTTGTACATTTTCTCGGGTCCTTGTGTCGAACGCAAGTCTTCATAGTCTTATTCGATTTCACAAACTGAATTGTACTACGTCTTATGACAACTGATTTACTTCAACCAAAAGTCCTGTAAAAAAAATCTTAATTATTAGCCATAACAATAGCACAGCATTTTACATTTAAATGCTCCAAACAAATACTATCTATTCAGTTCTGGATATCGACACTTAAGTTTAAGCTACTTTCTTTGAACGGGAAATTCCCACACTCAAAATTTTACACCTTTGGCATTAACGATTCGTCTTTATTTATTTTTTTTTACCGTAGTTGGACTCATTCAGAAATCCGAAGATACATTCGTGTGCACTGCGCGAACCATCTTTCAGTCGAAATCACGTGACGTCATGCGCAGAGGTTGGGTATCCTGACCGCGTAATTGTAGTTGCGTCTTTCACCACGGGAAGGGGAGACCCGGTGTTAACCAGGAAATGTGGACACATGATTGGTTATATAGGAGCAGAAATCGCCAAGACGAATCAGAAGTGATTCGGTACGAAGGTGTGAACTGTATAAGCGGATACTCTGTTTTCAGAACAAAGACTTCTTTCATCGCATACACAAATGGTAAGTAACTCACGATGCACTTAGTAGAAGCGTGCAGACAGGTCCGTGCCGAGTCTGACCTTGCCATATGAGATTTGTGGCTTTCATGTGCGTACATTATAACATTTACCATAGATTAATTCCGAAGTCTTCTGTTGCAAGTGAACGTATTTGTCACCAAATTAATTACTGGTCCTTTGAAAAGATTCAAAATGAAACCAGAAGTAACTCGTTGTAAAAATGAAATTATTCGTAATTTAAAACGTGACATATATTTAACTTCCTTCTTTCAATTACGTCTTGTTGGACACTACAATCATTTGATTCTGTTTTTAAGCCTTTCTAGGACCGCGTAAAGCAATGGATGTAGCTTTTAAATGCCTAAGACAGAAATTATTACTAATGAACAATGACAGAAACACACGATTTACTGAGTCAGGAAGTGGGATTCAACGCAGTTTATCAGTATTTTGTTTGTGGTATTACGCTTCTGTCTTGCAATTGTTCTGTGATTCTTGGCGTGGCGTCTTGTTCGGATGTCCCGTTAAATATAGTAAACATGGCAGAGATACTCAAAGTTAATCCCTCTTGTTTACAGATGTTAATCGTCAGCGTCAGCTTACTCTTCATTGTTGGAACAGCAATGACTTTTCCACAAGCCTCCTTTTACGCAACAAACATCAAGGGAACTTACCCACAAATTCTGCCCCGATTTGGTGGTGATGACTCAGATATTGGTAATCGCCTTGGAGAAAATAATCCATCAACATCTGCAGCTGCTCCATCCGTCCCTCAGAGCGACGTCATTCATGATCCAGATATTGTGTCCCGAGTGGCGACATGGCCAAAGGATCGCCAGCCGTTCTGGTACATCAACTCCCAACACATCGACAGTCAGCGCCAACAGAATATTCCGTGCAGAAACTGTGTCAATCCAGAATCTCTTCAGCAACCCCTGCCACAGTCTCCATTTGCACGACGGAACTAAATTTTTACCATAAAATTCGCAGACTGAGTGCAAGAGTGCTTTCAAATGTGATGAAACCAAATGTTTGTCTAACCTTGTAATGTATATTGCCTTAATTCAATTCAACCAAAATTACTTGTATTGTAGTTTTGAATTGTGATTTGTACTTAACGCTTACGGCTTATACATAGTTCATCAAACATGCATTGCATTAACATAACCTAAATCATTGAACCCAGGTTTAAAATCTGGCATGGGGCTTATATCGCCTATTCCTGTACGATAAAGAAGATATGTGATATTATGTTACGTGAATAAATAATAAAATTCATTTTATGTTTAATATCATCATTGCATTACTCCTTCAGTTATATGAAGCCTTTTTACCTCCAGAAATACGTGTAGAGATATGCAGTAACACAGAAGTCTTATAATTTTCAAAAATTAGTCATGAATGACGAGTCTATGACATATAGACAAATGATTCTGAGCATGGAAACAAAACTGGAATGGTTTAATCTGCACCAGAATTCACACATGCAAATTGTAAATTATTAAACCCTCAACGATAAAGGACATTTAATTCTTACTTCCGGGGACGGAGGACATTTAAATATTAAAGCTAGAAAATGCAGAACTTCATTTGACTAGCAATAAAATCGAAAAAAAAAATTACGCTTGTAATTTTGAAATTATGTTCTGAGAAATGCATGGAATTGGAATGTTGAGAACAATATATTTTAAAATTAGTTTTGGCATATTAAAATTTCAGATGCATATTTATAGAACACAGCACAGCATTAATAAAGAATTGTAATTGTTTATTATGTGACTGGAAGCCTTTCACCATTTCCTGAGTCAAGATAATGCTTTAAATTCTGCCAACTCTTGTGGTTACAAATACCTAAGTGATGGCAGCACCGTAAGGACACTCCATCTAATGAATTTAGTTCACAAGAATTCCTTATGGTGGAGACAGGATCTGACCGTGATGTAGCGCACAAACCGGTCAGGCAGAGAACTAGAAATGAAAATGAAAGTGTATCAACACAAATACGAGATGAAAGCCCACAAATTCCTCTTCAATTACGTACCAAAAGAATTACTTTACATAAAAAAAAACAATTATTCAAAATGTAAGCTGGAACTTGCCTCTGCACTATGCACGGCGACATGTGATTTAAATCGCCGCGCGGTCAAGTTAAAACATTGTCTTCTTTCATGCACCGGCCATTCAGTCATTTTACGTTGTACAAAGAATTGTCATGTACAAATTTTGTATTTTCCGAAAATCTATTATCAAACATCATTGTGTGGCCCCACTGTTAATGGCGCTACTGTGGACAGCACCTCACACGTTTGTTCGTACGTCGTGTCCCACTAAATGTAGGAAATTATAAAACACAATTTTAGGAAAGTCCTCAATGGCACAACATCCATACTAAATTTCAGCCAAATCCGTACAGTAGTTCTCGAGTTGAATCATGCATACGGATAGATAGACATGACATGCGAAAAATGACAGACCGCCTTGCCTTTCTTTCAATTTTCCTTTATATGTAACGTCACTACGTGCACAACCATTTTTAACGCAGTATATGTTAGTTTGGCTGTGTATTTTGCCGCCTGATGAGTCACAGAAGAGTAATGAGCCCACAAAGAAAATCAGCTGCATTGTATAGGTTCTCTGTGTACATTATACATTGCCAGTAATCATTGGTTTGAAGAATTTGTTTTTTTATTTGTGATTGAAATCGAAGCCCAGTATATAATTTACGGATTATCGCAGTAAAAATTGTTTTATAATGGAAACCACAACCGTAATAATGATGTGTGAAGTTGGGTAGTGAGTTAAAATGAATTTAACTGGTAAGTTAGGTTATGTTTTGATTCTTGTACGTACATTTTTGATGTGCCCTACTTGTAACAAATCAAATACCAATTCAAACTTAACCACACAGTTTTTAAAGTTATTTATATACATATTTACAGCTTTAATAATTTCGAGTTAAAGAACATTCTACAGTGTGAAAGAGGGAAGTAAAAGATGCGCCTCTTAGTGCTGACTTGAATGCTTTCATGTCATGATTAAACTTTAATGTTGGAAGGAAACGTGTCAAATAATTTGATCCCTGCAATATAAGTACGTTTCTGATGATTAATGATATTAGAATTTAGCTTATGGAGGTTATGTTTAAGCCTTGTATTTGTACTATGTAGGTCAGAATTTTGGTTGTGAGGTAAGTATGTTTAGATACTTATTTGGAAGTTTACTAGCTCATTAGTTATACGGGCACTTTGCACCAAAGTCCATGCAGTATATTGTGTTTTTTTACAGATACACAAAGGAAAATGAATTTGTCAACAAATAATGAGATTAACAGTAGTGCTGCTACAAGTGGTAGTACTGGTAATAGCAGTGGGCACACACTGCCACGTACTTCTCATGGCACTAGCAGACGAACATCTACCAGGAGTGGGAATGTTACACAGAAACATTCATTGTGTGCATCTTCTACTTCCCATGGTACTACACTTGTTATAAGAATTGGAACATCGATGAACACTGACCAGTCATATGTATATATTTTTGAATAATTTTGATACAGCCTGTATTACTATATACTGCCTGTAAATTAGCTGTTATTATCATACCCGACGTCAGTACTGTTTTCAGAAGCATAGAAGTAAGAGTTTGGTTGTTAAATTATGAAAGACAATGCACAAAGTCTGGCTAATTCCAAACACTGTGAATTCAGTTTTAGTTTATCTGTTTCACTGTAGTGTCAGAAGTCTATAGAATTTAGTTGATCCACAGATGCTGGAGCCTAAGATGTGATTATGCTTTAACTTGAAGACAGACAAAAATAATGGGTTTTATGTAGGATGTTTGTTTCTTTTTATGCAGAACTCTGTAACTGAATAAGAAATGTTTAATTCATTTGAAGTGTAAAGAGTGCATGATCTGAAACTCTGCATATTAAAATATAAAAAAGTGGTTGTAAGTTGTAAACAGTACACAGAGCATTTATTAAGCAGTTAAGTTTCATGGTATTACATGTGATTGATATTAACAGATGAAAGACAGAAACTGCCACAGACTATCAAAATGCAGTGGGTGGAAGGAGCTGAGGAAATCGACAAAAGACATTCTGGATAGTCAGCCTCTGGTCTGGGATTGGAACCTGCTGCCTCCCATATATAAAGCACACTTGGCCATAATATTCAGTAGCTTATCAGTAGTCGTCAGATCACAGTACTAATTACTTTGTTTGAAACCATGTTTTTTTTGCATATTGAACAGATTCAACTGAGAAGTTTCTTCCGTCACCTTCTGGACCAGTAATTCAGCAACTTAAGAACTTATATTGCTGCAATATCCCAGATAACATGATGGACCGGAACCTCCTTCGTGCTCACTTCCAGCAGTTTGGCCATGTTGTTAGAATATATCTGTGTTTGAAGCGAAAAAGTTGTACTGTTCACTTTGAGAGCCACGTAAGTAACGTTTGACTTACATTTCCATTTGTTTCTCTCTACATTCAAAACAACCGTAAGTCCCTTCAAGAGAGTTTGCTAGTTTGCACATTGAAACATTTATTTTGTTAAAAATTCTCCCAACAGCTTGCTGCTGCGCTCGCTAAGCAGAAGGGCACAACAATGAAGGGCTCGTTGTTAACTATTTTCTGGAGCCAGCCAGCAAAGGGCCGAGGAAGATCAAAGGATCACGCCTCTACCTCACCATCAGATACTCCAGCAGAATCAAGAATAGTATCTGAGGCGACGATAAAAATGTCCCGCAGCTCAGAAAGTGATACTTTGCCAAAGCAAAGTACTGGAGAGAGCCATCCAAGGCACAGAATCTATAATGTAGAAAAAAGGATCAGAACTGCGAGTTCTTCGGTACCAGACAGAAACAGAATGAGAATGCGACATCTGCTTCACTCTAGAAAGCTTTGGACGTGAGGAAGGAAGACAGCGGAAAAGCTGTCGAAAATATATTTTCTTATCCTGTTGCTAGTAGAATGTACGAGATGCCTGACGAAGTCAAGGATGAACTAGATGTAATGGCTTGTAATGAAGTTGGTTTGAGGTTAGTACATATTCGTCTTTAGTGATGAAAGACCTGTTTAAGGTCCATCATTGCATTTGCTTCTGTATGTGATAATATGGCGCATTAACTGATATAGTTGGATGCAACTGTCACTACCCGGCTCCCAGCAGGAACTGCTGTAAGTTGATTTTGTTGTTTTTATGCGCTAATACTCGACTTATATCGAGGAAACCTTGCGGTTCTTGAGTGCGAGTCATGCAGACCTGTGATGTGGCATAAAGAACACCTTTTGTAATTTTAGTGTACACCTTTCCAAGCTTGTTTGGTTTAAGGCGCAATTTACGATATTTAGGTCTTTTTAATCGAAGTGCTGGCCCTAATTGGCCGTGGTCAACTGCTTTGTATTTTGGTTGCAAGTTGTAGTGTGGACTTTTGCATAAATTAAGTATATTATTGACGAGTTTAAAGACGTGGTCAGTTAAGCTTCTGAATGGAAGGACAGATGGGTGTTAATTTCTTATTTTACGTGCATGTGTTTTCATCAAGCGTTCTGGTTTTTCACATCTTTGTTATTCACAAGAAAAAAGTAATATCATACATGTATATATATTCTTTTCAGCGTGAGCGACAGTTCAGTAGTACCATTAGAATCGACAGCTTTAAGAATACCACGGCAGAGTTCCGCAGCTTTAACTACAAACAGTGGTAATTCTGTTTCTGATTTTTCTTCATCTTTGTCTTCAAAGACAAGGATAAGGAAATCTACTCCTGCACACCATCATCTGAGTGCTTTAAAAGAACTCATGGAAGTGTGGAACATCAAGTCAAATGAAGTTAACGACTCTGCGGAGGATAGGTACCAGCTGTTGGAGTTACGTGATAAAATACTGAGGCTAAGTAAGTGTTATGTTGAGTGCATTTAGTGTGGTGACTAGAAATAAAATAATTATGTAATGTAGGGTAAGTAATTTTTGTGCCATGTACGAGGCGCGTCCCAAAAGTAAGTTTCCCACTCGTCCCACAGCTAGCAAACCTTATATTGAGCGAAGCGACTGTGCGTACGTGATAGAGCAATGACGTAGCATGGCGCATGCACTAACGGCACTTCCCGCGTTCTCACAGTAGCATCGTTGCAGCTGTTGAAGATGGAGGTTCTTATTCCAGCCCCCGCCGACTGTGAAGTGCGGTCAGTGATAACGCTAGGCCGCACACGGCTCGACGGACAGCAAGTCTCCTGCAGAAGTTCAGCTGGGAGGTGTTTAATCATCCACCCTACAGCCCGGACCTCGCTCCCAGTGATTTCCATCTTTTCCTACACCTCAAGAAATTCCTGTCCGGTCAGCGTCAGCGTTTTGAGAATGACAGAGAGGCGGAGATGGCTGTCACACAGTGGTTCCAATCCCAGGCGGCAGACTTCTACGACACAGGTATTAAAAGTTGGTCCCACGGTACCTCGTATGAGTTATTGCTATGATCATTTAATATTAATCATCCGCCACATTCCGTTATTTTCCTCTGAATATTTTACCATATGTTGCACTGTTTATGTGATTTTGCCTTGACTACAGAAGTGTGCTGATCCATATTACAAAAGAGATTCAGTAAGAAGGGCAATATTGGAATGTTTAGTTGTGTGATTGGCAACACTGCTTAAGCCTGGTCATGCTTTAGCTCAAAGTCGGACGGTAACGTGCGATTTGTTCGGAATGTAAGTTTAATCTTTTTAATTGTAGAACGAGGCAAACAGTCTGACCTATCAACAGCAGTGGTTACTCGAGGAACATGCCCTGACATGTGTCCTGAAAAAGAGCGTTACCAAAGAGAGTCTAGGCATCAAGTAGCTTTGTATGAATACGATGCAAGTAAGGTAAGTATATAATATATTTACGTGAGAATTCTTAATATTACTTTCGAGAAGATGATATTGTCACTTGGCAGGTAATGCAGATTTTAGCCAGTTCAATGAATAATGTTTATTATGTAGTGATTATATGTAATATTCAATGATCAGAGTCCAAAATTTGTATTATTTAGATATTTTGTACATTCTTCAATATTATCTGGTCATGTTGAATATTATAAAACATCTTTCAGGAGGTTGTTATGGATCATGCACTTGCAGTGAAGCAATATTCTAGAAGTTCAGCAGATCAGGAGGAACCTCTTCCGCATGACTTAAGACCTCCTCATGTCCTGCGTATGACAATGGATTATCTTTTAGCAAAAGTCATGGATCGTTGTGACAATAAGGATGAAAACTTGGGTGACTGGTACCATTTCTTGTGGGATCGTACACGAGGGATAAGGAAGGTATGTGTTTATAAGCAGGCTTCAATTTATGTACCTAATTAACATTGTAACTTTGGCTGACATGTGGTAATTTTAAATTGGAATACTTTGTTCCCTCATTTTGCCAAATTTGAGAGTAGGGAATACGTAAGGAAAAATCTTAGTCTCACGTGGAAAGCAGAACATATGATGTTTAAGTTAGTTATTGTTATTTTCAGTACTTTCCCATATAATTATTTATTTCCTCTGTCTTCTGCATGGATATGATAATGTGCTCCGTAGAGGAGAGTCCTATTTGAGAAATTCAGAGTCACGAGATAATTGAGATATTACCTGCTCTTTATTAAACCTTGTGGTTCCTTGCCTTGTTTACAAGAGCATGTTACTGGTCTGTATTCTGAGTCAAATGAATTACATGGATATGATAGTATTTTTATAGCTGAAACATTCAAAAAGAATTTGTAGCTTAAATGCGTCATGTTTGTGCTTAATTCAGTAGTATATTTATTTATTTCCGTCAGTACACAAACTTAGTTGTTAAAATTGGTGTTATTAAAGCTAAAACTTTAAAATTTGGCGCTTATCATCGCTATTACGATGTTACAATTGTAACATCGTAATAGCGATGATAAGCGCCAAATTTTAAAGTTTTAGCTTTAATAACACCAATTTTAACAACTAAGTTTGTGTACTGACGGAAATAAATAAATATACTATTCAAAAAGAAGTCTTTGTGATCATATTGACCTATATCACTGAACCATGTTAAAGTATTGACAGTTTTTTGATATCAGTTTGTTGCCTTCTAGGACATAACACAGCAAGAATTATGTGATAAAGATGCCGTAAGGTTAGTCGAGCAATGTGCACGCTTTCACATCCACTGCTCTGAGAGGCTTGTGGCCGAAGATACAAGTGTCTTTGATAACAAGATAAACTCAGAAAATTTGACAAAATGTTTGCAGACTTTGAAGTACATGTATCATGACATGTCGTTGAAAGGGATTTGTTGCCCGAATGAAGCAGAATTTAGGGGCTACATCATACTTCTGAACTTGAATGATGCAAATTTCATGTGGTACGTATTTAAACTCGTTTTTGTTTGCTTAATGTAATATCCGATACTTTGGTCTGAGTTGCTGCTGGCAAGAGTGATAATTGGTCTGCATCGTGATCCAACTCAGTTCGCTCGCACTTTCGGACTGTGGTTCTCTGTCCCCCCAGCTATGCCTGTGTCTCTCAAGTGTTGTATTCCTTTCACGTTTTTCAGCCGAGACGTCCCTTGCAGCTGTTATTTCTCCCAGCTGTGGTATATGCCATGTCTATCTCATCCCCCTCTGATTTAATCACTAGCAATGTTATGCGAAGCACGCAGGTTGTGAAGTTACTCATGACGTAATTCTTTCTGGTTATTTGTTACTTTTCTCTTATGTCAGTGTAAGCACCTCAGAATTCTGTTCTCAGTTTGTTATTGCTGATTGAAATAAGTTAGCAAGTGAAGCTTATCATCATTGAACTGTCGAGTACCATGCTGAGAATTAATTTAGCAACACTCCACAAAAATTTCCTTTACGTGAGTTTGGAATAAATTTACTTGAGAGTAGTGTTTCACATTGTTATTATTTGTTTCAGGGAACTCAAAGAATTGAGTCCAGAAATAGTCAATTCTGAACCAGTAAAGTTTGCTATTGAGGTGTCGCTCGCATTAAGCATGGATAATTATGTTAGATTTTTTAAGCTGGTAAGGCGTACAACGTATCTGAATGCCTGCATTCTGCTGCGGTACTTTGCTCAGGTCCGTTCCAAGGCTTTTTTCTCAATCTTGAGGTCACATTGTTTTGGGAATAAGCAGTCTGTGGTGAGTATACTTCTGTGAAGTCTGCAAATTATTGCGTATTAATCTTCAGGTATCATTTACTCATTGGTTAAAATGTTCAAACTTTTTAATACATACAGTATGTGAGCTTTAATATTTTGAAAGCTCTTATTTGTATTTCTCATGAATGAGAAACAATACTTGGCCTTTTAATCTATGTTTATCTTTCTGTATCCTGAGATACAACTTATAAATGTAAAAGGCTGATTCTTAATTGCTGTGTATTAACTGAAGGTTTAAAAAGGAAATAATCTTTTTCTTATGATTTTGTTCATGTTGCAAATACTATGCCCTTGATACAACTTCTCTTAAATTTTGAGCAAACTGTGCTTATAAATTTTACCAACATTTAATGGATACTGTAGTTGTAAGCAAGTATCTTTCTAGAATGTTAGTTGAATTAAATGCACAGTTTGTTCTTACATATCATATGATGTGATGTTAATAATGCACCTAAATTTTTCTGCTGCAGACGTAAATCTGTGCTATAGTTCTATTTGGATATATAGATTTTTCATAAGGTAGTATATTTGCGTCATATTGTGAATTAAGTTAATATTTTAATATTTTCCGTCAAATCACAATTTATAATAAGATAATAAAATATAAAATATTTAAAATGTGTGTCGGGTCGATGCGGAACGTGAAATGATATTTTAAATATTTTATATTTTATTATCTTATTATAAATTGTGATTTGACGGAAAATATTAAAATAAAATATTAGATTTTTCATAGTTAAATTTATAATATGCATTTGGTTTTGTTTCAGCTAGCAATTCAAGACTTTGCAAGATGGCTTGCTTTTGAGAATGTGAGGGATGCTGCAGTGTTTTGTTACCATTACGGCTTAGGGCTAAATGCTGACAACACTGAAGTGATACTGTGCAAAGATTCCTTGCAGATTCCATCTCATGCATTACCTGTTGGTCGTGCTATTTTGCTCATTGAAAGGAAGAGAACATGTTCGGTGGGAGAGGTGAGTGTTCGTATTAATAATTTATATGTATATTTGACGCTCTGTGTTTGAACAAAGAATTAAGGGCAGAAAGTCTCAAATATGAAATGGGAGTATCAGTTTCTCTGTAATATTATGTCCCAGGAGTAGTTCTGATATGTCAGGGTATTCTGAACTGTTGTTAACAGGTGGTGAACGGCGGACCGCTGACGTTGGACACGTTTCAGAATTACAAGCCACAGTCCAGCTTCAACATTGATGGTACTGTTAACCAGGAAACCATGGATGCACTAAATAAGATGTTTAATTTAGAAACATCAAAACCTCCATGCAAGGGTGGTAAGTCGGAGTGTGGCGTATCTGATGACGTTGCTAAAATGAGTGACGTGGAGAGAATTGGTCATCAGGAGCAAGCTATAGAAGAAGCTGAGACATGGAAGGTGAGTGGAACTAGTTTTACATTGTCTCGTTTAAATTACTGTATTCTGCAATGAAATAATTTTAAATGTCTATCTTTGTGGATCTAATACATATGCAAAAGAGCATGCTATTAAAAATTAAATTTTTACTCCATAGTCATAAAAAAAACCTTTGTGCAATACTTGTTTGACTTCTTATGCAGAATATTTTTATTTAATAAATTTCTGAAACCAACCTCAGCTTGCATTGGTGCCCTGAATTGCATTTACTTTGTGATTTTTGGTGAATTCAACTGACACATTTTACAGAACATTGCACAATCAAAATGTTGTCTCTCGTTTAAATATGTAGAAGTTTTTTGTTATAGCAGTGGAAATTTTACTTTTTCTTATGAAGAGCCCACCAGTAACTGCTGCTTTGTAGCAGATGCAACTTATGGTCACTTAAAATGCTCTGGTTGAAGTGCAGTGGCCCGTTGGTAGCTTTCATGGCGTTGTGACAGCGTTGTGTGTGGCCTTATAAAATAATTGTTACTATTTTAATACAGTTATTTTCAACAGAACAGAAAATAGTTTTAATTTCTCTTTCTTTTTGTCTAGTCAAATGAAATGATGCAAGGCATGTTATCTGAGATTATTCAGGAAGAGCTCCAGGTTTTCAGTGACAGATTAACGAATGTTGGTCTTCTGGAACTGGATGAAATGCTGTTAGATGTGACTTGCGATTTGACAAGGTAGGTGATCTGCCTGTCTTAACTTTCAGGCATTTTTACATAACTTTCAGTAGGAGGCTCTTCCTGTATGGTTTTTGACATGAAATTTGACATGATGCAAAAAATTAAAAGTATATATATATATATATACAAAATTGTTTTCTCACAAAATATAAATGAGTCACCCATTAAAAATACAGGAGATTATATCTTAAATGGAAATTTTGCTTGTGGTCTTCACTGTCTGCCTTATGATGGGGGTGAGAGGCATCCTGCAGAGCGACTCCCATCCTTTCCTTCATTTCAGGGTTTCAGGGATGAAAGAACGAGGGAAACAATAAACAGTTCATCCCCTTTTGGCTTTGTATGTTGGTGCACCACAGTGTTCTTTTTATGTTTTTCGTGATTCTTGCAAATGGCATATCCCAATTTAGACATTGGCTCTAGAAGTGTTAACTAATACACAGGCCCCACTCTCGTCGGTGTGCGTATGTTTTCTGTGCTGACTTCCTGGTGTAGCATGTTCTTATCCTTTTATTCTTTATTCTACCCTCACTTCTGAGTTGTGAACTTATTTTAGGGAAATTTATAAGGATGTGGTCGCCACTGAGAAAGAAATTGCAAGGCAGGAAGCAGAAGAAATTGCAAAGAAGGAGGAGGCAGAGCGTCAGAAGTTTGTGGACGTTAAAGCTGCAGAGGTATGTCGTGCGTTTTAAAGAACTCATAAGGAATTAATTATTCATCCAGTAACATGATCTTGGTAGAAGTTGCACCGGTTCTCACAGAACTGTAGGCTAATAATATTTACAATAAATTACAGACATTATGTGATTTCACTGCGTTTCATTCACTGACTTCTACAGAGTTTTGCATAGCATTATTTAGATTATGTTTATCTTTGTAACAGATCCTGCTTGGGGTCTGTTAGACCCAATACTTCTAGTTGTAAATTTTTGAACAAATGTATATCAACTTGTTAAATTTGCTAACTTAATCATTTTACACTCACGCATCACATTTAAGTGTTTGAATGTCACAGTATTCTGTGCCGTGTCATAACAAGCACAAACATTTATGAAACATATAACATTGTATGTGGTTTCAAGGAAAAAATTATTTGTATGAAAGAATAACAGTGATAATATTGATATTTGTGAGATAATTTACTGAGAAACGTGTATCATTTGATATATAATTACATATGTATTATACGAGATGTAAGTGTCTGTCATGGGTAGAGTTAAGGTTTTGGTTTTCAGGGTTGTGACACAGTGTCCTCTTGTAGGTGGTTACCAGTAATTTAGAGAATCATATCACCTGCATTGTAGAAGTTTTCTACCCAGATTAAGTTTAATAATATTTTCCTTAAATACATTTTAATATTATAATCCCAGCTGTACATTGTTTTGGCCAACCATACATTTTCCATAGTAAATTTTGTATGTATTTATTGTGCTTAAAGTTTGAACAGCGAGAGGCTGAAAGTTGTGACAGATTCAATTACTGAGGATTTTTCTTTCCTGAAATTCACAAATATTTGTGATGTCCAGATTTGTTTATGCTGATGGAGTGCATTGTGCAAATTTGTCTAGAATTTGTGTGTTCAATTCCAGTTCTTGGATATATTTCTGTCTGGCTGTGTGACTGAACTCATCAAAGAAATTTGTGAAGAAGAACAGCATTTTCATGAGTTATGTTTACAACAGATGTCTGGTATCTTGATTGAAGTCACTTTGGAGGATTGCAAAAATATTTTGAAGAATGTTATCAAAGAGGAGCAGTAAGTATCTTTCCCTTGTGTTATAGATACTGGAAACAACTGGAACCTCACAGTAATGAAAATTACTTTATATGTAACCAGCTTCATGGTGCTGGAAGTAGGAAACTGTCTTGTAATAATAATGTTTCTTCATGCATTGTTCTTGTATTCATATTCATTGTGCCTTGTCCATGAGTTTATATAAACCAATGCTAATATCAACCCATCAAGCCAGAAGAATGTATATGTGCATCATCTGCTTTCAGGTCCAAGCACTGGTTTGACGTATGTACAGATACCATACTGACAGTATTTGTTCATAATTTCTTGGACTTTAGGTATCATTCCAAGATTTTTTAAAAAAAAAACGTAAAGAGTATATTTCCAGCTATTGGAAAATTTAGAAACTATTTCAGTAATGCCATTGGGAACGTTTGGTGACATTTTGTTCTCTTAGTGTAATCAAAATGGCTGTTTCTTGAATTCTGTATGAAAATCGTTATGATATTTTGTCTGGTGATGAAGAAAGTAGTGTTGAATATTTTATTCTTACCTTTATGTGTGTTTCAGTTTGGAATTACTATTACGGAAACGGCAGGTATCTGATCTCAGGAATTATTTCAATATTTGGAAAAGTTCAGTAAGAAGAATGAAGCTGTTCAGGAAATGTATGTCTGAGTTTCCTGCTTGGATGTCATCTTTAACAGTAAAGGAACAAATTTTACATCTTGAGAAGCCACAGATCATTGGTAAAACAGTTGCAAAATTTTGTAAGTATTTTATTTGCTTTTTCCCATATTCTCTGATACATTTAATTAATCCTTAAAGTGTGATATGGAGATGGATTGGTAAATCACACTGCATGACTTTATATCTTGAATCAAGGATTGTTAATGTATAGGTTGGTAATGACTGTTGATTCAGTGGGTGGGTGGGTACATTTGTACATACAATATTGTACAATAATAAAAACATAAACAGCGTTGTTTACACTGCTGACACTTGAAATCAAGGTATGACGCTGTTTTTTTGGATTGGTTCCTTATTGGTTTTTTGGTGTGTTTATTCCTTAATGTTACAGCCTTACCTGCTCATACTATGGACAGTATGAATAAAATACCTGTGTTTGATATTGTGTCATGTGAGCTGTACATCAGTCCAAGCAGACAGTACTCTGTGCAAAAATACTTCAAAATGGTGGTGTCAATCCCTGATGAAGTAGAATCTCCAACATATGGATGGTTTGTCAAAAAGTATACAGAAAATGTATTTTCTACAAATAAAGATGCAGATGCACTTAACCAGGTGAGAACTTCAGGCATTCATATATCTACAGAAATATGGTTTGTAATGTGAAGTTGTCGGAAGACCCATAACTTATATCTGTTCAGAGTAGAATAAACCTCATGTAGCTAGTAAATCCAGTAATGAAATATTTCAGTAGTTCAGTAGTTTCTGAACGAAGGGTTTCATAACAAGGCTGTGCTGCCATTCAGAATCAGGTTTATTTATAATTTCCATGACGATTGGATTTGAGGTTCACACTGTGGTGAGTATGGAGATGTCTGTCTTCTGATTTCAGAGGTGCTTAGTGCCACTGTCATCAGAGTGATTAATTATGGAAGCAATAAGTGCCTCTGAAATGTCATTCAGTTTCTACAAGAGTGTTCAGTGCAACACCCCAGAAAAGTCATCTTCGTACTCATGACCTTGAGAATCTGAAGTCACACAAAGTTCAACCTTGCATATATCTTGCGATGTATTTGTGAGCATATGTTTTAAGGTCATAAAATTATTAAATCTGGTATAAAATGTCCATATTAAACATGGCACATTGATAAGCACTAAAGATTTATTGTTTTCATATATTTATTTTAACATTGCTATAGGCAGAACCTCTCCTGCTGGAAAGGAAACTTCTGTCTGCGGCTTCAGAGTTGACAGTCAGTGTGAGATGCCTTGTTGGTCCAGATATGATCGAAGGTGGAATCTCTAACCCTGAAGCTATGGCTGGAACGAATGGTCTTCTTTTTCTGGTTTGCCATGATTCTGTATCAGAATCTACTAAGAGAAGATTACACGAAGTGATTAAATCAAAGCATCACTATGGTGGAATTCCTGTAGCGTTCCTTGTGACGGACTGCCTGGGCAAAGAACAGATGAAAGTGGATCTGAACATAGAATCACTAATGTATGAAACTGGAATTCGTATTGGCGAATTTTTTTATCGCAAGCCAAATTGGAAAAGTGGATTGGAAGACATGGTGAGTATAGTTAATTGTAGGTAGCGCCATAAAGTTCAGAATAAAAGATTTATGAGAGGAATTTTGGCCACGATAGAGGCAATCTGTCAGCAGACACAGGAAACTCATAGTTATTTGCCTTATAATGGTTCATTTGATAATGAGAGTCAGTTTGTTACTGAGAAATGAACACCGTTCGTTTTCCAGTTCTGCAAAGCCGTGTTTTGGCTCGCTCAAAATACCGATGATGTTCCACTGGCATTCTGCACCACAGCAGAGAATGTAATGCGCAAATACTTGGGAGACCAACTCTGGGAAAAATTTGAATTTCATGAAAACAGCAGTGATGAAGATGCAGGAATAAAAATGGTATACTCATTTGATTTTGCAATTAATTATTTGTAAGTAAAGATTTCTTTATGTAGGAATCCAATCCGTGTTTGTCGCTCATCTCACTTGCATTTGTTATTTTTTATGACGTGAAATTTGTGTGATGTCTATGGCATCTTTGTGTTGAGTAAAATCATTTGACTGATAAACTGGCGATGAATTGGAAAGGATGTGCAAAGAACTTTCTCTGTTTCAACATACAATCCGAGCATTTGCGTGACTTCTACCACAGTACGTGGTGTTACAGCTCAGAAGGCAGCCATTAATTTTTTACCATCTTCCAATCTTACACGTGTTACATCACAATTTTCTGTTGCAGAATCTAGAATCACTGATACATATTCACAACAGAGCATGCCATGAATTGCTGAAGATTGTAACTGAAGAAACCCTAAATAAATGTACAATTGGAGCACCAGAATTTGTGAAGTATATTCCTGCAGTTAATATTGAAGAATGTTCTTCAACCAAACTGTATAAAGTCATGCCACCATATTTTGGATCACCAGAGTATAAAAATTCTTTATTTGAGGTGTGGTTTATATAAATATTTATTATGCTTAGATGTAACTTTTTTTTGACACATCATTAAGAGAACTGATTTTTATATTATTATTTGAATGTCATTATCTGTCATACTGTGGATTGGCATGCGTACATTTATTGTGTGACAAATGATGTTTTCTGTCAGAATTCTGTTCATCGTGTAGTCATGTTTCCAAAAACTGTGCTTACATACTTGCCATTGCTGGATTTAGGGATTAAGTAGGTCAAGGCCACGTCGACCGTGTAAGGTTCTGCTTAAAATTAATACACTCATAAATTGAGACGCGTTACAGTATAAGATCTTAGAGAAACAGATTGTAATTTATTTGAAGTAGCTTAACTTTGGGTCAAAGCTTTTTTGGTTATGATAGTGAACAGTTTGATTCTTACTGTAAATAGTACTGTATTGTGATTATTTTTCCTTACCAGCTATTGAAGAGTGCGCAGTTTAAGCCCATTACTAAATGGCCTCCAAAGAGTCCAGAAGAGTTACGCACTTTCATGATGGAATACTGTCATCAAAACAGCATTCCTTATGAAGGAATTAATGAAGTTTTCATGTAAGTTATGATGTACTTATGGTCATCAAGTTCATTGCCTGGAAGTGCTACTTAAATTGTCAGGTCCGTGGAATGCTGCTGCGAGTCTGTCTGTACTTTATCTCAAGCTAGTCCAACCTAATCTGAGTTTTTAATGACAGACAGTCATCATGTGATTTTGTTAGTTTCCTTTGTAAATAGTCATTAAGTTGAAACACATTTGTGTAGTTTTTTTTAAGGTGTTCTTTATACTCTGGCATCAGTGAAGAACGCGTAATGGGCCCATGCATGAAGAATGCCACTGTAATGTTCACTCCAAACAGTACACATTTCCATTTTGTGTTTTTCCCTTTGTGTGATTGCCCAGGCATAACACACATACAAATTAAAAGATTTATAGGTCACCCAGGACGATAAAAGTAGTGTGACATTTACGTGATCAGATCAAAATGTTTGAATACAGTTCCATGCCATGCGTTATTAATGGTGTAAGTATTCTGCATGGGAAAAGAAAACCGGTAGTCACAACTGTGATGTCAGTCGGAACAGTTCCATTTCTCTTTTCAGATTATTCAGTGTTTGTCTTCATCAGCTGACTGCGCATCAGAGCAATCCCACGTGGAGTGAGAACGCTTTGTCCCGTATTCCATGGATTTCAGTATTTAAGGTAATGTGCAGTACTCGTTTTGTTGTTGAATGAACCAGCTTGGTAACAGAACAAAGACCGTACTCTGCAGGTGGCTAATGATCGCTTTAGACAGCTCTCTCTTCAATAGATCTATGAAATTACTTGTATTTCAGAAAGTCATGGGTATTAGCAGTGTATCATGTACAGCTTTTTCTTTCCACTTCGCCATCGACCAATTTCTTTTAATGCGATGCTACCATTTGCTGTTCTCCTTAATAAAATCCGACTTTAAACTGCACAAATTTTTTGTCTTTACGTGTGGTACTGTTTGTCCCATCTCATGGTTATTTTAGACCATGTTCTGGAAAAATCCTTTGTCCTTTATTGATTGCACTCATGGCAACGCATTTTAACATGTTTATTTTCCAAAAGGAATTAAATGAATCACCTGTTATGTTCTCCAATACTTATGCAAGCTTCTCAATTTTATGCATTATAGATCATCAGTAATTAAACCCTTCTTGTGAGGAGTGAAATAGCTTGAAGCAATCCAATATCACATCGTTGAACGAGTTAAATCCTGAAGATGGCTGTCTGTGAGGAATGAAATAGCTTGAAGCAATCCAATATCACATCGTTGAACGAGTTAAATCCTGAAGATGGCTGTCTTCTGTGTTGTAGTACTATGTAGTCCTGTAGAATTTTACCATAATTTCAGGGGTCCTTGCTGCGTACCCTAATGATGGAGGCAGCAAGTACCTCTGAAGTATCAATTTCCTCCCTCAGAGGTCTTGGTGAAATACTTAAATGAATTTCTCATTTGAATACAGAGTATTTCTAAAAGAGTTATTTGCTGTAAAAATATTGTTTTTATTTATGATGTGTTTTTTCAGTTGCTGTTCAAATATAAGTTACGGAAATTGAATTTTGGGGATAAACTATCTCAAGAGGAGGGAGAACGTGAGATAATGGTGGCAATGAATCGTGAGAAGATATCTTCATTCGTAGAAAGCCAGTGGTTGTGTTACTTACGTATGAAGGACAAAGGTGAGCCAAATGAAAGTTAGTTTCACAAAAGTGGAATAAATTTTTGGCATATTTCATGAGAAGCGAATAAATATGGTACACATCTTTGTCTCTGTGTTTCATAGGATGTATCTAATTAAGTATTCCGTAATGTGTAATAGGCACTGTGAAAGTTGAAACTTACAGTAAATGTAACTGTAGTCTGATATCTATAGCATTAAGTGGCAAGTTGGATTTGATGGTGCTGATTGGTACAGCAGAAGAGCCCACTGTTCACCCTGAAGATGGCAGTGTAATGTTTGCTGAAACATTAGATTATTTTTGGTGTTTAATGTGGCTCATCTCTGAAAGCCAAAGTTGTACTAATGTTGTTCTCCCTTCTGTCCTAACCACCATCGCAAACTACTCTGAATGAGAGTTGACTCATTTTCTTCCTTTGCAGAAATGGTTTATGCAGCAACTAAGCGACAGTCTGCAGTGTGTGATTTTGCAAGAGACGGCGAAACAGAATGTGGTTTGAAAAGGAAGTCAGTTGATAACGACCCCAGTGTTAAAAAAAGACTTTCCAATCAGCCGCCTCTCCACACGAACGTTGAAAATGTCAACACGGCTCTCCGGAAGTTGTCCGAGTGGTTAGACGAATGTTCCAGCAAGCAGTGGGAACTGGGAGAGAAGCTAAAGACTGCTGTCTGTGATGATGGAACCTGAACACCAACTAATGTTATTATTCCCTTCTACATTTCAAGCATATGAGTGTAATTAATATAAAACACTGTCGACTTTAATAATGTTTAAATTTATGAAGTGTCTCAGGATGTTGTACTGCAAATGGTTTGAAGATGGTGTATAAAATTGAATAATATCCAGTGACTTGGAACATATTGTGGTTTTGATTAAGTTGTTTAAGTAATTTTAACTCAATAAAATGTATTTAATTGTGGTAACACTTTGGAACCTTCATGTGCTATACCTTAAGTGCCTTGAGATGTATTAGACTCTTTGATATTGGCACTTTGGTTGCTGCTAAGATATCCAAAAATAGGTATGTCACAGACCTCATTTGACTGTTGCCATTGCTTAGATCCAGGGATATCTTTGCACCATTTTGACTTCCCTACAGCTTGGACATATGCCGAGTTATCTGCTGAAATTAAGTCTAATTTCCGAAAGGGCAAAGTTTTGAACAAAACTGTTCTTGTAAGTAAGATTATTTAATTCCCTACCAATATCAGTATGACTGGGGTTCAGTTCCCTGCATGGCATATTTCTCTCAACGCCATAATGTCCAGACAGGCTCAGGCACTCATACATCCTCCCACTAACTTCCATTTGGTGCAGAGGCTAAGAGTGCATCGAGCTCTTCTTCCACTCCTCATTACATTGGCATGGTAAGATTCTTAATTAAGAACTAGGCACAACTTTACCTTTTCTTTGCCATCATCATTACATACATGATGGCCAAGGCAGCTTCATCGGAGAGTGTCGGAACCATCAGGAGTCAAGAAATGTAGTTGGTGGTGAATGTTTGAAGAATGTGCAACATTAATTTCTTATACCATTCTACTATTATTGAGAGTTGCTTTAATAATGACGGGGACAGTGTGACATATGAAACGTTGGTAAACATCTACCATACTACACGGCACAACAACCCAGAAGACAGAAATCTTCAAAAGTAACATTAATTTTGAAACTGAATTTTTACAACATACCTGCATACTCTTTGCCTTTTGGTGAGGGAAGTGTAAACCCGATGTGTTTAAATTTCCCACTGGCATAATAATTTCCTACTTCTAAGCCGAAAACAAATTGTAGTAAGCAGATGACTGTTTTCTGGATTGTAGTGCCACGTAGTATGGTAGAATTTCACCGATATTTCAGAAATACTTGTTGCCTCCATCTTCAGGACGATGAGAATTTAGTAACTTCGTAATGATATACGATGATTTAGATACAGGAATTTGTCATAAGTATCGGCGTTAATTGTGATATTTTGTATGTTCTGTGGTAGTTCCGTACTAAGATTACTATGAGCTTTTGAATTCTCTTTGATGATAAACGTGTTCGTGTTTAAGACACTGGTATTATCTATGATGACAATCACATGGCTGATGTCTATGTAGCGAGCAGCGTGGAGGAGATACGAATGGCGTCTGATTTAAGCGAGAAAGTTCTGCATTATTTAGATACACATGAAAGTGTAGATACATTGCACTTAGCAGTTCTCTTCAATGTAGACCATCAGAAGGTTATTGGAGCTGTGAAAAGTTTACAAGCTCTTGGTGACGTAAGTGATCCAGAAAGAATGCAATATGCATGAAAGATGCCTTTGATATATTTTGGCCAGGGGACCGAGACATTAGTTTGGTTTGCACCATTATGAATTTATTAAATGTATTTCGAGTGAGTCAGATTACATTACAGTTCCAAAGTTAATTCAGAAATTTCCGATTCGTAATAATGTGCGTGTGAGGCACATCAAAACAAGACCGGTATAAGTGATATTGAGGTTCTAACGTTGGTGAAGATGTCGATGTTGGTCTTCTGGGTTGAAATTTCGTGTGGACTTGGAGGGAGACGCCAGTGTTCCAGAGGAACATTGCTTCAGTTTTCAGCCCAGAAGACGGAGGCAGTACGTTCCTCCGAAATGTTGGTGTTTACCTACAAAACCACAGGACATTGCAGTCCAGGTAACCAATGTCAACATCTCGCGTAATATTTACCCTTTGACTACAAGTTCTGAGTTGTTTTGATGTAGGACGAGTATGCTTAAAATGATATCTCTGTTCTCTGTATAATCCAGAATGAAACATTTTAATGTGTATTAAGTACCAGTACCCTTGTGTTTTTGTACGGGATATATTTTAGTATTTTAATAAACTAGGGGAGGCAAAAAGAAATATGCTATATTGCAGATGCCTTGTGTAAAACATAACGAGATGGGAGTAGTTACACTGATTTAACCAGAAGCTGCTTCTGCTACTTATCACAACATGCTGAGTTTTGTAAATGTTATGATATTGAGTGATCCCTGTTGCAGTTGGTCACTGTGGAACAAGAAGTGCACAAGAAATGGGAACTCACAGATGAAGGAACAAAGGTAGCAGAAAATGGTAGTCATGAAGCAGTTGTGTATAACGCTGTTCCTCCTAATGGAATCTTGCAGTCTGACCTCACCGTATGTTAATATTCACTTCAGTATATAGTTACGGGTTACACTGATACTAATAGAGTACCATGTTAATTAAACACATGGATTGTTTTAACTTTATACCTTATTCATGTTCATTGTGATTTACTTTCAGAAAGGGGAGTGTAATTCTTAATTAAGGTTTTTGTTACAAATTTTTATGTATATAAAAATTATTATATAAGCTGTTCCATCGTAATCAGCCTTTGCTCTCACTTGTTTTGTTGCAGAATAGTTTAGCAAATATCAAAGTTGGATTCAACAAGGCAATGTCATGTGGATGGATTTCAATATCCAAACAGGGAAATGAATCATTGGTGACTCGCAAGGTAGATTCTATCATTGACTTAGTCCAGCAGCATCTAAGGCTCATTCAAGCTGACAAAAGTAACGAAGTTGACGATGCACACAAGCAGGAATATCGGAAAAGGAAGTTGCTGCAAGAAGTGTAAGTTCGCGTTTACTTGTTTATAGCGTTAAAAGTTACGGCCAGGAATAGTGTTGTATTTTCTGTTTGTTCATGTCTTCGAATACTAAAATACATTATCTAGTAAAACAAAATATATCAGATTGAATATTCTAATAAAATACTTGAAATCGTAAATTTTATGTTGTACAGATTGGTATTCTGAGAGACATCCTTTCTTCGGAAGTTGAGGTAGAAAAGTTATTCTTCTATTACCTTTATTATTGTGGTCATAAAAATAAGGTTTCTGCATATATCATGAGAGAACTCCTTCCAACTAGACAGCTACAACTCAACAGGAGCTTATTCATTGGCTGGAGTTGTGTGACAGGTCGTTAACTACAGCTCAGCCAATCCCATCACCCATAGTCTGTGGCAAGTACTTGCAGGCGTTCGCATATCTGTCAGCCTATTGAATGAACTAATCATGTTTGTCTATTATTTTGTCATTGGAAGGGATGTGAATTACTTTCCAAATACCTGTTTGTTTGTTTTTCCAATTACTTATTTGTGGTTTATTTATTGACACTCTCAGTAGCTCTTACCGTATGGCAGTGATTGATATTATTAACGAATGAATTGGAAGGAATGTGGACAGAAGCAGTTGTGGTCTAATTCAAGGTACTACCATGATTTTCTGGAGAGACTGAGGAAAACCATTAAAGCTTTAGTCAGGATTGCTGGTATCGAGGCCAGAGTTATAATCCAGGACTTTCCATATACGAAGCCCACTTGTTACCACCTTGTTCAGTGTTATGTTTTAATATCCCACAGTACTGTAAGAATCAAGATCATGAAGATTTCTTAGTGAATTATACATATATATGAACGTTAAATCGTAGGTGTTTATTTTATTTTCAGGGTAATTAAAAGCTTCCTCTTAGGTAAAGGTAAAGACTTCACCGTATCCGTAGAGAAAGCGGAGTCGGACTTGACAGTGGAAATGATCACCGGTGGTTCATGGCGAGAGAAGAAATTTAAACCGTATAATTTAGATGCCCTGGGTGTTCCGCCAGCTTGCGGACATCTTCATCCACTTCTCAGAGTTCGAGCTGAGTTCCGTCAAATCTTTCTGGAAATGGGGTGAGTATGATCAGAAGGGACTTTCTTGGTGTTTAAAACCTTGCGCTGCACATTATTTTTTTGTTCCCCCCCACTGCTTTGGAAGCCAAAGTTCACAGTAGACTGTAGAGCTTGAGAAGAAGAAGAAGATGATAACTATGTGGATAATGATGATGTGATGACTCCTATTTTTACTATCACAGGTTCACTGAAATGCCGACCAATAACTATGTTGAGAATTCATTCTGGAATTTTGATGCTCTCTTTCAACCCCAGCAACACCCAGCAAGGGATGCACATGATCCCAAGTTGATGCAGAGTGACACTTAACCTCTTGATTAACACATGAAAACTAATGCACTGCAAAAAGCCCAAGTTGACGCAGAGTGACACTTAACCTCTTGACTGACACATGAAAACTAATGCACTGCAAAAAGAAAGCTTGAAGGCAAGGGACCGCTTCGATGGGAGAGTAGTATTCAAACGGATCTTAGAGAAGAAGGGTTGTTTGCAGTATCCCATTTGGTAGCACGGTTGCCTATAGTGTGGGTGGCTGGGCTTTCGATCCAGCAAGGAATATATTTTTAATCACAATGTCTAGTATGACTTCGGCTAACAAATTTTTACTGATATTAATTCTTTCCATTTCCAGTTCTTTTGATAACTCATATTTTTGTAGTCAGTTTTGTTTCTAGGTACATTAAAAATTATATTATGGATTCTGAGGTGTTAAACCATTATTAATTATTTGCAGTTGTAACACTTGTATGTTATTGTTAAAACATATAATTGTGTATTAAATACACGGGTAGTATTGATATAAAGATTTGTTTAAAGAATTTATGGATGTGCCTGTATTAATAGTGGTAGGAAGTCAACATTTTCAAGGTAATTAACATTTTGTGGACTGGATTTTGAAATTATTGTATATTATAAAATCAGTGATGTGCACATTTTTTTTATTTTTGGTTTAAGATTTTGAGGGATCTGTAATGATGAAAACATTATAGATAGAAATATCTATGTCCTGAAATGAAGGGAGGTAGGAGATGTTTGGAAATCAACGTTTTGTTTCGCAGATCCTAGAAGCAGCTGTCACTTCCCACCTGAATATCTGCAGAAGGTAAAACAGGTTCATAGTAAGGGAGGATATGGATCGCAGGGATATGGATATGACTGGAAGTTAGAGGATGCTGAGAAGAACTTGCTTAGAACTCACACGACAGCTGTGAGTGCACGGATGTTATATCTACTTGCGAGGGAGGTTAGTTTCTCTCTCTCTCTTCAAGGAATGAATATGGTAACATTTTCCCATTTAAGGTGTAGGTTAGTTGATTACCAGAATCACAAAAGATGGAAATCTTGCACAACGTTTATACTATATTAGTGCCTGTATGTTGTGCCGACTTTTGATGGACGTGCGCTGTAGCGATGGAAAGGAACTTCATTTTAATCTTGCACAACGTTTATACTATGTTAGTGCCTGTATGTTGCGCCGACTTTTGATGGACGTGCGCTGTAGAGTTGCAGGTCACATGTACCCGGGAACAATTTCAGTGCTTAATGGTCCTGTAGCGGCACCTGGCACATTTAATAAATGTTATTATGTGACCGCTAAGTATGACTGTGAATTCAGTGGCTTTGATGATTTTTTAACTAATTTCTTTCAGGGATTTAAACCTTCCAAGTACTTCAGCATTGATCGGGTGTTTCGTAATGAGACTCTTGATGCCACGCATCTTGCCGAATTTCATCAGGTGGAGGGGGTCGTTGCTGATTATAACCTGACGTTGGGTGATCTGATAGGTATGCAGTGATATTTGAAGCGAAAATCAATTAATATATTTCTTTTATAATTCTACTGTAATGTACAAGACTGGAGATGGATGGTCCAGTCTGTCGAGTATTAGCTGAGAGAAAACTGACATTCTAACCTGTGAAGAGATGTTATACTAAGAACTCTATGAGAATGTTTATTATCATCTGGAAGCATTTCTGCTAACGTTGTGTAGCAGCGTCGTGCCCGATGTGTTTGTGTTGTTGCAGGAACGTTGTATGAATTCTTCAGTAAGCTTGGCATAACTCAGCTTCAGTTCAAGCCGGCATATAATCCGTACACGGAGCCCAGTATGGAGGTGTTCTGTTATCACACGGGTCTGAGAAAGTGGATTGAGGTTGGAAATTCTGGTGTCTTTAGACCAGAAATGCTTCTGCCAATGGGTGTTCCGGAAGATGTTAATGTCATTGCATGGGGACTTTCTCTTGAGCGGTGAGCTCTTTTTAAAAATAAAAGTAAACGTAAATTAATTCACTTCTTCTCATGTTGGTTGAGATCTTTTATTAATATCCAGATAAAAGCTAAAACCTTTTGAATCCACGTTATAAAAGTGTTGATTTGTCTAAAGATTCATGGCCCCTCATGCAGTACAGTGCATTCGGATTGAGCACGTGTACTGATCGTAAATGTAACTATAGGAAGGAACGTGCGCGCAGCAATTTACTGTTATAGATGGTCATTCAGAAATGATTGGGACTTGCCTTGAATACAGGCTTACAGGTGATGATAGCCGCACACTTCAAATATTCCTCGATGATGGTGGGGTGGCTGGCAGAGTTTGGTGTGGTTTGTAGAAGTATAACAAATATAATACTCCAGATTCTTTCTTTGTGGTATTTTTTTTTTGTTACAAAACTCTAGTTAATTCATTCTTTCAATTTTTAATATTTATTATGTAAGTTCTGTATGCCAAATTTGGTACATTTTCATTTCTCTTGCAGACCAACCATGATCAAGTATGGATTGAACAACATTCGTGATCTTGTTGGAGCTAAAGTTAATCTGCAGATGGTTCACGACAGTCCGATATGTCGGCTTGACAAGTGAGAATACCGTACATTTTCTGTACTTTGTAGTTATTTTGCTTGTAGATGAATAGAATGCTATGTCCTTAGGTGTGGTGAAATTCAAAGTTGATGGTTTTCTGGCGATGGAAAACCAACATTAAACTGACTTGACTCCATGGGGTAGAGTCCATTTTGAGCAGATAATAATCTCTCTTCTAGTCAAGACATTTCTAACCTTTCATGTAACCCAAAGTTTTATTACCAATTTCATAATGCCCTACCACTTTCTTGCTATCTTGAGCCAAATGAATCCGGTCCATGCCCTCGATCCCTCTGCCTTTAAGATTCATTTTAATATTATCCTACCACCTACACGTAATATTCCAAGTAGTTTCTTTACTTTAGGTTTTCTGACTGTAATTTTTTGTGCATTTCTTATTACCACGTAAAAATAATTTCCTGGAACATTTATTGGAAGTGTGGGCAGGAAGGTAGGGGAATTAAAGTGAATGCTTTTTGTCAAGTCTATACATAACAGGACCCGCTTAATTGAAGATACTTTAAATTAGACCAATACTGCCATAAAATTGTTTTTTTCTGTTTGTCGGAGCATGTGATGAAAATTGCATTGCCTGATTGTTCTCATGGGTTTTCTTACTTTGCACTTTTGAATGTTTTCAGGAATGGAACGTTGGGGACGGATCTACAGACATTGGAGCAGCGCTGGAATTCCATTCTCTTACGGTTAGAACAGTTGTATACAGAGCTGAGAAAGCTAAAGAATAGTTCTGATAATCCTGAAAATGGCTTCCAGAATGTGGATGAACAGAATTTAGAGTTTGCGATTGTCTCAGATCCTCATCATCCTCCGTACTCTCTCGTCATCCTCTCAAAATTGCTCGCGGACAGGTACAGAATCAAGGTGTCATCTCACGCCCATTCTTCTGTTGCTTTTATTCCTTCTGAATTGCAGTCTTTTTTGACTGGTCCTTCAAACAGCGTTGGTACAGGCAGGACTATAAAAATAACATTGATATGGAAGAAGGTGGGGAAGGATCCCTTGTTAATCCAGTGCCCTATTTCCAATGGTACAATAGCAGGAGAAGTGAATATTGCAAGGTACCTAAATCGTTTGCTGGAGCAAAAACCTGATCCTGTTCTCGTGTATGAAAGTAAGGGGGAAATTTATGGAGGCCAAGTGGATGAATGGTTGGATAGTATTTATATGTCATTAACTCGTGGAAGTAACGAGGTACGTTCATATGCCCTGACTTCACTTTCCGCTGTTCTTAGTAAACAGGATTGGTTGCTTCACTCGATGTCTGTCGCAGATATCTGTCTCTGGTCTTCATTGAAACAGAATCCGTATTTAATCGACTCCGATTCTAATCTGAAAAAATGGTTTAGAAAATGTCAGCATATTTGGTTCACTTAAATTCCTACATATTTAAATTTAACTGTGAATGGTCTCGTTACTTTTGTTGTGACCATTTGAATGGCTGCCATTTCCCGTTGGGAGTGTTCTGAGGGACTTAGGTATTTTTAGTGACGTAATATTTTGATATTGAATATGGTTGATGGAAAGTTTCAGAAGTAACTTTATAACAAGTATTAGGGCTGTGAATGTGATATTGTCTGTTCAGTAGAGGAATATAATGAAAAGTGTTTAAAGTGTGTATCATGGCATTTGAAAAAAGCAGAATGAAAAAGTTAAAATGCTTGACATGTGACATGCTGGCGTTTCTGTCTCAAAGATCATTGAAGAGTTTGAAATAGAGGAAACAAAGATGAGATCCAGAAATTTGCTCTTGAATTTAATTATGATGGTGAAGTGTTGAGATGGAAGTAAAACGTAAGTGTAAATGCTTTCAAATCTGACAATGTCTGTTATAGTCAAAAGGTTAATTTGAAACCTTGTAAAAAATAATGTGAATAGTTGGAAATGTAACATGTAAATAGTATAACACAATGAATGGAAAATAAAGAAAGCTGTCTGAAATTTTGATTACCAGTGTTGTGATTATTGTAATGAGGATACCCATGAAGAAATGACAGTTAAGTTGGAGAACCACTTAAAAGAACCTACTGCCTGTTGCATGCCTCAGGTTGAGGATGGAGAAGGCCTCTTAGATGTGAAGGGTACAAGAAAATGTTTAGAATTAGCAGTTGTGGACAGGTGACAAGGGATAGTCGCCAGTTAGGGGGCTAACAAGAGAGAATAGAATTCCTAGATGGGAGAGGAATATTAAAATGGGTCTTAAAGATAGGTAAGAGGGTACAAATTGGATAAATCTGGCTTAGGGTAAGGACTGGTGACTGGTTTGTGAACACAGTAATGTCCTTGAGGTTCTATAATTGGCAGTGAATTTCTCAGCTGAGTGACTATCAACTTATAAATGAGGATCTGCTCTGCAGAGTTGGTTGTCATTTTTGAAGAGGTTCTACTAATCTCATTACAGAGTTCCAAGAAAACCAGTGATGGTGTTTATACTTCATACCGAGCAAATGCATTTTACATATTCCTACTGTTCTGTGTGTTTACCCACCAAAATTCTGTAAATTCTTATGTTTCAAGCCACATGTAGGCCTACTATTATAACCTCCCCCTACAAATTCCGAAAATCGTCGTCGTGAAACTTACTGTACTAAATACGAAATGGTAATGTTGTTAAAATATATAATATTAAATTAATAACCAGTATTAATATTAAATAACCAATTATTTATTCGTAAGTATTTATTGCAAATGACAGTTGCTGCTCTAGTTTGTGATGTGGCTACCCTGACTAAGGGTTTACAGTTCGTGGATTTTTACGAAAATAAGTGGCTATCACTATAGTCCAAATCTTCATCAGCATCGTAGAAGAATAATGGGACATGACTGTACCCGAAAGTTAATATAATGATCACAATATTCCTGCGTAAAAATTTGCTCGCCTGGAAATGTGCATGTTTATAACCCTGCGGAAATCGGAAGAATTCGGGAAAGTTCGTGCTTCTCGTAGTGTGGTCCAGCATCCCCTTCATTTCCATGGTTAACCCTCCATTCAATCTCCCGTCTTTCTCTTGCTAGCATCGAACGGTGTGGTAGTTTGTACGGCCTGACCACAATTCTATGTTCTTGTGCTGCATGTAGATCTCGCAGCTCTGTACATAAGATCAATGTGATCTGTCACCTCGGGTTTGACACACAATTGGATCTTGTCGTCGGGCGTCAGCAACAGCGTTGGGCACTAGAATTGCACAGGTAAGTAGTATGTATAAGCGCCATAATTGTTAACACGTATTTATTTCCAAAACTAGTGGACTCTTGTTTACTAGATTCGTGCCTTTTTTAGAACGCTGTGCTTCATTAGGATGGACTTATAGTGTTATGGAATTCTTTGTAAAGAAATTGCAGACGAACAAATATAAATAGGCCGGCTTTTGTTTGTAAATATATAAAATACCCTGTAGGAAGGATCAGTTCGCCTAATCGGGAGATAAGAAGAGATGAAAAATCGCAAACTTT